>JAUMHM010000049.1:2410314-2436577 GCA_032362435.1 Melikaiella ostensackeni
CGTTTGAAACAATTTAATTTGTATTCAATTTCACCTGACCCTAAAGCCAATAACGAACATCAACATTCCTCACGAAATTATTCATGTTTTTCTGATGACGCGCGGCCTCCAACCTGCTCGCAGATTTTGACGCGCTAGCTGCTTACGCTGGCCCTCTCGAAAAACTTATGAATTTTGATTAAAGAGATCATAGACACAATATCAGAACGTTTTGAAAAATATGTCAAACTTATACAGGGCATTATATAATTTCAAATATTAACTACTATTTTTTCTTCCGAACTAGATAATATCTTAATTAACAATTTTTTTTTCTTTGGTATGAATGTAAGGAATTGACGAGTCTTAGGTATAGTTTTACAATTTTGATTCTGCAATTGATACAAGTTTTCGTGATCCTGATGTTCTTTACTTGTACAAAAATCGAAACTAACGTTTTTGAAATAATTAACCGCCCAATCAAACAAGCGTTTGGGAGAAGTTATTTGATTTTGACTATTTTTTTGAAGACTCACCATTCTCGCCGCAATTTCATCACATCCATCAATACCGCCGCAAACCCCTTTTCCGTGAGAAGTGGCAAAAAAATGCCACTCTGGCTCAATACCGTATGTACATTCATTTGAGAAAATGGAGGAAAAATTGAACTTCTTCTTGTATTGAGACCCAGCTTGCGATGGTATTCATGGATGTGATAAAAATGCGGCGAGAATACCCGGTAAGAAGGCTTGCATTAAAAGGTATTGGAAAATTTCCTGCATCAAATGGTAACTTGAAAAATAATGAATTCTTTTGGATCCTCTTTTTGTCCCCGCGTTCGGATCTCTATAGCATTAAAGGGTATCTCTTAAATTGAATCCTTCTCTGTACCCAGCGGCGACATTATTTTTCTGAATACTTTTGGATACCACAAAGCAACCGTGAAATAGAACAATGTTAATCCCTTTTAATGTAACACATTACGCTACTTTTATTTACTGCTTTCCAAATAATAATGAGGTAAAAAGCTTTTCAAAATACAGTATTGGTCATCTTACATTGACAGGATTAATTTCCACACAGATAGATGCGGTGAAAATTTTTTTTTTTTAAATTTTTTATCATGATTTTATACTTTTGTGAATGATAATATTCCGAATAAATCGAATATTTTACGATAAAGAGATGTATTGTCTACAATCCTACTAGATTTTACAAATTTCATGCTTTTGGAGCGCTTTCTGATGCGTGAAACGAAAATTGTGTTTTTAATTTATTTAAGGTTACGTTTGGTAGCTCCGATCGGCTTTGAAAGGAATTGAAATCTTAATATTTTCACTGCCCGATGAGGACTAAAAAACGGAGAACAGAAAAGGCATTCTTAGGGATTGAAAATTTTCAATACCTCTTAATGCAAGCCTTCTTACCGGGTCAGTTTTACTTTTTCGTAAATGATTAGCCTGTGTCAGTGCTGTTCGATATACCCTCATTAACTAAAAAATAGGAGGAATGCATTATTGACATGCATATTAAAAATGCACGGGGGAAGGTTAATCAAATTTGAATACATTAAGAAAGCTTTCGAATAAGATCAAAAAAAGAAATTCCAACTGTTAGAAAAATTAAAACCAGAATATTTTGAAACAGGCGATCGGTACTATCAGATGAAAGTCAAAGTGGCAGCCGCACAGTGTAGTAGGACTATGGCAGGTAGCATTGAACACTTTGTGGCATCAAACCAATTACATGCAGAGGCTTTATTCACAGCCGAATTCGTGGGAATAATTGATAATTTATTTGGTTCTATGAATGGAGCGACTGAACATGGCACTGATAATAAGCCATATAGATGTGGTGTAAGCGACACATCTCATCTTTTATTATGGGATGAGTTAATAAATGATATTCCGAAATGGAAACTATGCCAATACAAATGTCATAGAAAACCGATAGTTACGCATGGGTAGATGTCACAAAAACCTTATCTTTTTTAATCGGTTGGGTTTCGAATATGAAAGCGTTAAAGTTCTTATGGTCAAAATTAAAAGAGGAAGGATTCCCTTGTTTGTGCGTCCGTTCTCTGAATCAAGATCCAGTAGAAAACTTATGCTGCAATATTAGACAACACGGTATTGCGAACACCAATCCTACTTGTTTCCAATTTTCTGCGGCATTAAAAACACTTCTTGTTAATAGCATATCACAGCCCACGAGCAATAAAGGCAATGTGCAAAAGACGATTGTCAACCGCTGGATAATTTGCGCGATTTTTTGACAAATGATTGCGATGAAAGTGTCTCTCCATCGGAAAAAGACGTTTCGCTCAGAAAAGACAAAGACTATTCAGATCTCAAAATTTATAATTCATCTTTTCAAGATAGTTGCGATATTTCTAGTACATGTTCTAGTACAGACATTAGAAAAATAGATTTTTTATCGCATCTTGATGTCAACTTTGATGATCAGTCTGATCAATATGCACAAACTTACGCCAGCGAGTCGGTCTTATTATTGATAAAAAATACTTATCATTTCCTGTGGACACTCCTGAAGGAAAATGGACACGAATGCCCCTTGCAGGACATTTTTCTACAATCGTTTCAAAAAAACTGTTCTGCTTATCACGCGTTCTGTAAATATCACTCTTGCGCGAAACTGATTGTAGAAGAATGTTTTCACATGATGATAAAAAAATTCATAAAAGAAAAGAAAGTGATTGAAGAGGTACCTGTTGAAATTGTTCCAGAACCTGAAGTTCCTCAGATACCTGATCCACCACAGGACCATCAAATTCCACCTACTCCTTCAGAATTATCCACGGGATATAATAAGAAAATGAAGAAGTTTATTGAATCAAAAATCAAATAATTATTCCCAATAGTATGAACAGTGCCAATCCCAAAATTATTTATAACTAGACTTATTATAATGTCGGTTGTTAAGTGAACAATCTTAACCCGAAATTTTTTTTTACGGTTGACTGAGGCATATGGGCGTCGCGTCGCGTGGCATCGATGGCCGACTATCTACATGGCGCGTTTCTGGCTTGCGTGTGGCATATACGTATATATACCGATTGCGCAAAAAAGTGCGCGCTCAACTGTTTTTGCATATACCCGCGGCGTCTAAAGATGGGACCTGACCGGCGTGACCGAGATAAAGTCCGTCATGACAGACATTATCCGTCACTGACCGACAGTGTGGTAATTCTGGACAAATTGATATCTTGAAGAAATGAGAATATATCGAATGATCGGTTAGGCATCAAATAATATTTTATATCATTAGATTCAAAAACATTTGGACGAACAATATGTTTGGAAATAAAGATTGTTTCTCTTTGCAAGGGATGAACCACCAAAATGAAGTACAAATTCTTCGAAGTACAATGTGAAATATTATTTATTATATGAAACAAGCATACTAATTCGACAGTCACTTTTATAATTATATAAAAATTAGTTGATCTGGTAAGAAAAAAGTGATATTTTTTCAAATGTTATTTCATAAGGCTGCATTTAGTGCTGGCTCCAAAGATCGCAAGTTTCTGGAGATGTAGACAATTTTTCCAGCTTTTCAGCCGTTAACCTATTCTTTTTCTTGGGATGTATATAACTATAACCACTGAAGCTTGTAATGTTTTGTTCTGCGAATTACAATGTTCGTGAATTTGTTATATATATCACGTTTAAGATAAAAATATTTTGAATATTTTAAACATTTTAATATAGTCGAAGTGTGCATAATTTATAGGCTACAGGAGGCTTACAGCGATTATTCTTCAAAAGTTTTAGTTCCTTATACTGTTTTTTAGATATACAAGTAAAATATAGAATAGAGGAAAATAAAACACTTTTACTTTCTTTAAAATGTACGCCTGTGATTATTGTATGAAATCCATCATTGTATCATCATTAAAAGGAATTTTTTGACACAGGAGCAGTTCATATTAAACATTTTTACGAGAACATAGAGAAAGTTTTTTATTTAAAGTAGGTTCTTCATTTTCTCTGCAAATTGTTTATTACAAATCATTCTCACGTGAAAAATTTGTGTGTCAAAAAGGGTTCTTATACTTTGTTCTTGATTTTCTGAAAAAAAATTATTTCCTGATTTTGCATATAAACTCAGTTACTACATTTCACTTTTAACTTTCTTTCCTTTTGACATGAAATAATATTTTTCTTTCTATACACAAATTTATTTCTCTTATTTGTGTACTTAATTAAACTGCATGATCAGCCTCAATTCACTTTTGTTTTATTCATTCTATAAATCACTTACACATTACATTCATTTTTTGAAAATACCGCTAAATGAGGATAAAGATTGTGAGGTTATGTTGCACATCTTAGTACATATTTCAAATCTTATATTTAAAAAACATGTTTAGCTTCACCTCTTTGTTACAATTAGGGTTTATGGATTCTGCGAAACCATAAAAAAGTTACATCAACAAATTTCCATTAACATTTGTCTAGAAATATGACTTTGTCCAATGTGTCCAAAATTTACCATGGTATCGGACAATGTTGGTCAGTGTCGGTCGGACTCTTGTCACTACCCATCTCTAGGTTTTGAGGATAAAAATTGAACTGTTTCAATTCGAAAGCCTTAGTAGTTAAATAAATGTAAACGTCGGGTTAAAACTTTATAAACTATATAAAATTTTCAAATAATTTCAAATTAATAGATTCATAATTAAATGCTTTTATTCAATTTCAGATCCTATTGAAATATTGTTTCATTCTAACATATTCCATTTTAAACCATTCAATTTGAAATTTTTTAATTAAACAAAAGAGCGATTTTTAAATGCTTAGCAATATTTGACTGTACATTTAAAATGAGCAATTATAAATCAAATATTCAAAACTGAACAATTTGAATCTGAATTGTTTGAAACAGGAAGACTTGAATCATTAAAATTTAAGAGTGCTACATTTAGACTTCGAACCTTACAATTTTAATTGTTCCCTTATAAAATTTTTTAATTTTTAAGTGAAAGTGTTGAATTTTTATTTATGAATAACAATTGAATAATTATTAATTTGAAACGACTTAAAATTAAAATAATTCAATTTCTAATTTAAAAAGTGCTAAGTTGAAGAAAAAATAAAATCGTTCAATTTTTAATGTTTCTACCATAAAATTGTTTAAGATGATATAATTTTGAACATTTTCAAATTTATTGATTTTTTTATTTATTTTAAAGCATTGAAAACTTTTGAAATCTTTAACATATTTGTGAAATTTTTTAGATGTTTGTGAAATTTTTTGAAATTTTCTGACATATTTTTAATGTTTTTGAAATTTTTGAAATCTTTATGTAATCATCCAAATCTTTGTGAGATATTTAAAAACTTTGTTAACTCTTTTGAGAACCTTGAAATCTTTCTGAAATGTTTCATATCTTTCCGAAATTTTTTTAATCTTCTGAAATATTTTGTAATCTTTGAAATCTTCATACTTTGAAATCTTTTAAGTCTTCGCGAAATCTTTGAAATCTTCATATTTTTAAACCTTTGAAATCTTTTGAAACTTTTGAAATCTTTTAAATCTTTTGCATTCTTTGAATTTTTTGTGAAATTTTTGAAATACTTAAAACCTTTGCCAAATCTTTGAAATCTTTTGAAATCTTTTGGAATCTTTGTGAAGTCTTTGAAATTTGAAATTGCTCAACTGAAAATTGTTGAATGCTTCCATTTCATAATCTAAGTTATTGAGCATTTGAAGAAGCTTCAAGAGTTCGAATTTTTTAATTTCAGTGACCGTGAGAAATTTTCACGAACCGGGAAAAACGCGGAAAATGACCGGGAATTTTTTTTCCTCGATTAAAACGGCCACCTTGTTTTCAATAAAAATTTAATTTATAAATATTTTAATTTGAAAGGTTATTGGACATGGCACATTCTAATTCTAAAAAAAAGTGAATTTTACTCAGTTCATATTGTGGCATATCCAAAATAGTTTTTTTTTTATTTCTGCTAAATTGAATCATTGATTGTATCAAAATATATTTCAGTGTGTTCTTTGTTACATATGATTTATAAGTTTGATCATAAATTTGATATTTCTTAACATTCAATTAGGGTTGATATCATTAAAACTTTAAACCTCATTTTCTCAGTTTGACTGTCAGTATTCTCATTCTCAAGCGACGAAGTATAATTTCCATTCTTATTGTTTACTGTCTATATCAATACAACAATTAAAAATTTTTCTTAACTTCAACATTTCAGGCTGAAAAGCTTTCTAAATTAGAAATTTCTAAAGTAAAGTCAGGGAAAACACCCAGTTCTACTTAAAATGTGTATCCCCTTTTCAGATTTTGCAAGGGGTTCTAAAATGCTTACTAGATGGACCTGCATAGTGCCTAATTGCAGATCGACTGACAAAAGTGTATCAAAGTATCGGTTTCCTTTGGATACAGAATTAGGAGAAAAGTGGCTCAACGTAATTTGCAGTCCTACGTTAAGAAATATTCCTTATCACGAAATTCGTGAGAAACGATACGTAGTATGTGAGAAACATTTTGAAAAGAATACATGGTATCTAACATCTCGTTTTAAAAAACTAAAACCCGATGTCGTGCCTACTCTTCGATTACCAGATTCGCGAAACTGGCAACCAATCTGCATTCATCCTGATAAAGAAATAGATTTAAAAAGTTGCAATCATGAGAATATTTCGATTAACGATGAAAATGAAGATGAAACAAAGCTCGATAATATCTTTGCTCAGGAGTTCTCGTCATCTTTTAAGTACTCGGATTCACCGAATTTTCTAGACGCAATACATTTCGAATTGCCTATTCGAGGAAAAGAAACAAGTGATAGTTTTGAAATAAAAGAGCCGTTTTTAATACAGTTAGAGAAAAAAGAAACGGTTTGTAAACAGAAAAACAGATCTGTTGTTTCTCAAACTTTAAAGAGACCATCAACGGATTATCTAGAGAGCACGGAACGTCTTCTAGAAAACATGAGCCCTGGATTAGATTCTGTGATGGAAAGCGTTCAGGATATTTCGAAAAGAGTAAAGAAACCTCGATTAGAATTAGAAAACGAGAATTTTGAAAGTGTAGAAGAGCCAGCAGTTATTGAAATGGAAAGATTCGAGTGTGATTCAGATAATACTGAAAATGAAGAGGAAATGGATGTTGCAGCTTTTGAAGTACTTCAGTCTGATGATTCATCATCGGAAGATACTACGTCGATTTTAAGGAATATATCTTCAGGGAAAAAAAACAATAAGGAGGAACTGAAGAAATTTTTTGTTGGAGAAGCTAAGCATGCTGAATTAAGTTATATAGGACGAAAGGCATTTAACACCGAGAAAAATATAAAACGTCAGAAATACAAAACTAAGATAAAGTTGAAGAGGCATAGTAAGGAAAATGGTAAAATCGTAGAAGACATTTTTATAATAGAGCACACTTTCATGTCCACGTGTAATAAATGCCCGAATCATGAAAATGACAGTGTTTCGTGCAAGGTTGTAAAAGTTAAGTAAGAAACTAATATTTGAAGTTTTAGAAAGACGAAGATAGGCTTGAAATATCCTGATTTTTCATCTTAATAATTTAAAATGTATTGATAGCTGTATGTGAATATTGATATGATATGAAACAAGTTTATGAATGAGCTTCTTGTAAAAATAAAGTAGAGCATTATTCTAATTTGGGTTTTATTATTCTTATATTGTTGATTTTTTTTTGGAAATTGTATAGCTTTGCAAGATCCGAAAGGTGCTGCCACTTAGTTGATAACTTAGACTTCGTAGCTGCTTATTTTACAAAAATTTGAACACAAGTTTATCAGTAACTGCAAGAATGTTTTTGGTAATTTAGTTTAATCTCAGACTCTATTTTGCATTTTTACGTCTGTATTATCAACTTTCATCTACCTCCAATCTTAAGATTTTCTGTAAATTAGGGCCTGGCTCTCGAGGATCTGAATTATAAAAATAATAGAAATACACAAAAAATCGCTTTTCCATAAAGTCTTAGCGAATTTCTCGTGAGGAGTTCTCAAAAATCTTTGCAAAAGTTGACCACAAGAAATTTAGAAAAATATATATCTAAATTTTCCAGCAGGTATTTCGTTTCTAGCGCAAAATATTAAATTAAACGTTAAGATTGAGAATTAGAGCGTAGCGTAAAATAAAAATTCCGGAAAATAAAAAGCAACTGTGTAAAATTTGGTCCCGGTAAAACAAAAAAATTTTCTGAGGAATTCTACCAATTTTCTCGGAAAACCCGAAAAACAAGTTTTTTTTTATTTGCTTCTAAATTATAAGTTGTACACCTTTTCGTCGTATTCATTTTTTTCATTAGAATAACCCTTTTCGGGAAAAATCGGGAAAAACGTCAAAAAATATTTTTTGATATTTTTGAAAATCAGTGGGCATTTTTCAATTTTACTTACTAGTGGAATCCATGAAAAGTATTAATCACCATTTTTGACCCTTGAAAACCCTAATTGGGTAGTTTTTGTTTGTTATCCAAAAATTCTCAAAATTAATTTTAAAAAAATCAAATTACATTTTTGTATGCCTGGTGAAAATTTGTTTATAAATAAGTATAAAAAGCTAGAAACATTTTTACAGGAAAGTACAAATAAATACATTAAATTACAACAAAAATTAGAGGATATTAGAACTTTTGTCTATCATTTGGCTGATTTTTTTGTATATTGGTGTATTTTATTTTAGTTTTAATATTTAACAAAAATGTATACAAGAATTTACAGCGTTGCATCAAAATATTTGTTCTTTTTTCGACCTAGGGTCCTAGGATGACAAACATCAAAAGACATTAAACTCTATAAAATCGAAAAAAGTTAATTTTAACTCAAAGCTCTGAAAATTCAACTTTTTTTATTTTAGTAGAGATTATTGCATCTTAATATTCTATAGTTCAAACGTAAAAGATTTTTTTGTAATAGCAATCACTTGCGCAGTTTAACGTAAAATTATCTTCTTACATTGTTTTAAATATTTTATCATCCTAGGCCAAAAAAGAACAACTTTTTGGATGCAAAAGTGATAAATTCTTGTATAATATCTTGTAAAATATTAAAACTACAATAAAATACAATATGAAACAATATACAAAAAATACGAACAATTACAAACTTCGTCCAAACAATAGACAATTAGAAGTACTAATTGTATGTATTTGTTTTTTTCCATCAAAAATGGTTCTAGTTTTTCGTAATTATTTGAAAAAAAATTTCCACCGGGGATTGAAAAAAAATGAATATGATTTTTAAAAATTAATTTTTGCAAAATTATTGTTAACAAACAAAAGTTGCCCATTTGGGGTTTTTAAGTGTCAAAAATGGCGATTTATATTTTCCATGGACGCTACTAGTAAATAAAATTGGAATGCCTACTGAATTTGACAAATACAAACCAAATTTTGTTGACTTTTTTCACATTTTTGTCAATTTTTTTCGAAAAGGGTTGTTTCAATGCAAAAAATTAATGAGACGAAAAAAATGTATTTCATAGAGATCTACAACTTTGATGCAAACGAATTTGCAATACAAGCAATAATTTTGAAGTAAATTAAGGAAAACATGTTTTTTTCGTGTCTTCCGGGCAATTTTGGCAGAATTCCTGAGAAAAACTTCTGTTCATCTTGACCAAATTTTACAGAGTTGCTTTTTAGGTAAAAAGGAAAAGAATATGAAACCAAGCTCTTTCATTTTCTGAAATTTGTATTTCACGCTACGCCCTATTGAAAATCCTTATTTAATAAGGCTTTGATGAGCTCCCAAGGGTGAATTTCGCTGTGGCATTTAGATCCCTCTTTCATGTTTACCCGATTAAGTATTAACTTTCATCAAAGAGGAGGTGACAAACTAAACACTGAACATCAGAGGTCACTAAGTGTCTAAAACCGACCTGTAAAAAAAATCTCGAAAGATATCGTACCAGGAGTGACATTCCCAGCTGGAAGTGAATGGACAACATTTCTATCTTTTTGAATCATTTTCTATCTTCAAGATTGAAATTGAAAAAAAATGTATCCATCTGCATCCTGCGTCTATCCCTTCGATCTTCTTCTATCTTTGAGTCAATCTACAATCATTACTATCCTTTTGAATCAGAATATTTCTATCCATTTCCATCCAACATCTATCCAAATCTATCCTTTTCTATCCGCCAACTATTCTTTCGATCCTTTCCTTTCTACTATCCTTCTTCATCCATGTGTCAAAGTAAAATCCTGCTTTCTTCTTCAATTCCTATTTTCATAGTAATCACCTCTGTCCTTTTGAATCCCAATCGTTCTATCCATGCCTATCCACCACCTATCCTCATTTATCCTTTTCTATCCTCCACCTATGCCTTCGATCCTTTTCTATCTTTGTTTCAATCTAAAATCACCCACAGCCTTTTGAATCTCAGTGTTCTATCCAAGCGTATACCCTATTTATCAAAATCTAATTTTTTCTATCCTTTAAACAACACAAAATCCTGCATAGAAATTTCTATCCCTATTTTTCTATCCAAATGAATAATTTTCTATCTCTCAGCATTTTTATCTAAATCTATTCCCATCTCATCAACGTCTATCCTTTTCTATCCTTATGTTAATATAAAATCCTGCTTTCTTTCTCAATCCCTATTTTCGTAGCAATCACATCTGTCCTTTTAAATCCCAATCTTTCTATTCATGCCTATCCACCACCTATCCTCATTTATCCTTTTCTATCTTTCACCTATTCCTTCAAACCTTTTCTATCTTCGTTTCAATCTAAAATCACCCACAACCTTTTGAATCCCAGTGTTTCTATTCAAGCTTATATATATATCCTTGTCTATCCTTTTCTATCCTTGTATCAATATAAAATCCTGCTTTCTTTTTCATTCCGTATTTTTATATTTATGTGAATCCTTTTCTATCTTTTCTGTAAAAGCAATCTTTGAATCCCAATCTTTCTATGCATGTCTAACAACCACCTACCCACATTTATCCTTTTCTATCCTCTTCCTATTCCTTCGATCCTTTTCTATCATTCTTTTGATGAAAAATCATCCATATCCTTTTGAATCCCAGTGTTTATAGCTGAGTGTAAACCTCATTTATCCACATCTTTCCTTTCCTATCCGTGTGTTGATATAAAATCTTGCTTTTTTTAAAATTCCCATTTACGTATCTATGTGAATCCTTTTTTATCTCTTCTGCAAAAACAGTCACCTCTATCATTTTTAGTCTCAATCTTTCTATCCATGCCGATCCACCACCTATCCTCATTTATCCTATTCTGTCCTCCACCCATTCCTTCGATCCTTTTATATCTTTCCTTCAATCTAAAATCACCCATATCCCTTTGAATCCTAGTGTTTCTATCCAAGTGTATACCTTAGTTATCCACGTCGATGTTTTTCTATCCTTTAGAGAATTCAAAATCGTGCTTAGATTTTTCAATCCCCATTTTTCTAACTCTATTCTCCCTTGTGCACGTCTGTCTTTTTCTATCCTTTTGTCAATATAAAATCCTGCTTTTTTCAATCCCTATTTTCGTATCTATGTGAATCCTTTTATATCTCTTTTACAGAAGCAATCACCTCTGTCCTTTTGATTCCTAATGTTTCTATTCATGTCTATCTATCACCTACCCACATTCATCCTTTTCTACCCTCTACCTATTCCCTCGATCCTTTTCTATCTTTCTTTCAATCTAAAATTACCCATATCCTTTTGAATCCCAGTGTTTTCATCCAAGCCTATGTCTGAGTTATCCACGTCAATATTTTTCTATCCTCCAAGCGATCCAAAATCCTGCTTATATTTTTCAATCCCTGTTTTTCTATCCTGATGAATAATTTTCTATCTTTAGTTATTTCATTCTAACTCTATTCCTCCGTGTGCACGTCTATCTTTTTCTATCCTTGTGTCAATGTAAAATCGTGCTTTCTTTTTCAATCCCTATCTTCGTGTCTATGCCCAGATAGGAGAGTATGGCATGAAGGTGCCGATTTATCCTTTTGAATCCCAGTGTTTCTATCCAAGTGTATACCTCATTTATCTCCGTCGATCTTTTCTATGCTTTGGGCAGTCCAAAATCGAGCTTAGTTTTTTCAATCTCTATTTTTCTTTCCAAATTAATAATTTTCTATCTCTTCTGCTATGTAAATTACCCCTATCCTTTTGAATATTAGTAATTATATCTAATTAGGATTGCAAAGTCTGAAAAGTTGGAAAACCGGCCTGTCGCTGGCTTCTAAAAAAAAGGAAGGTCAGTCGAATCAGGAGACTGTCGTTTATAGAAATGCCTCAGTATTGGAAAAAAGTGTATCATTCATATTATTCAGTTTAGTAATTCATACACTTTTATCATTATGATTTTTTCATGAAGTCATATTCTACATTAGGAATTGTTGATAAAGATGATCATGGATACGGACTTTCAAGAAAAGAAAACACAAAAAAACAAGGTATTTCAGTAAAACTGTGTCCATCATCAGAAAACCGGCTTTTCGCATGATTTTTTGCAAATTGACCAGCTGCCGCCCCTGCCCTCTATCCTTTTGAATACCAGCCCTTCTATCCAAATTTAACCTCCTTTTATCCACGTCTAGCGTTTCCTATTTTTTATCAATCTGAAATTACGCCCATCTTTTTCAATCCCTATTTTTCTATGCAAGTGAGTCCTCGTTTCATCTATTTTGCTATATAAATCGCCTCTATCTATTTGAATTCCAGTCTTCCAGTCTTTCCAACCACGTGTATCCCTTCCCATCCGTTAGGCAATCTAAAATCCTGCTTATGTTGTAGAAGAAATCCTGTGCATATTATTCCAGGAATAAAATGTTTGGGGGCCATCTAATACCATTAATTGTAATGAAATTCCAAATTTTTGTATTCTAGGCCCGAAAATATCTTCAAATTTTTTGTTGTTGTTATATTAAATTTAGGGCTTATTCCTCATTGATTAACAAACAATTTCCAGTCGTGAAAGAACTTTTCAGCCTTCAATTTGTATCTTCTTAAGATCGAAAACTAATGAAATTCTTTTTCAGACCTAAAACGACCCTCACTGTGCCAAAAAGCCCGTTTTTTATTTTAATCAAAGAAACATTTTTGTTTTAATAACAAATTAAATTTTTTATTTATTAACTTTTCAAGAGTGCTATTGCTCTAAAGATTGTTGAATTCAAATAAACAGGCCTCAAATCAGTATAAGAACTATACGTAAATAATTTATTCTGTGTTGGAGCAAGAAAAAATTCTTTTTAATGTTATAAACAAACTAATGAACCAGTTTCATTTTTTCGTAATTTCCAATTATTAGTGGTTGAAATTCACAGTTTTTGCAAAGAATATCTGAGAAATTGATATACGATTACTATAAGTGTAAAATAATTGCTATTTATAATTCTTTAAACAATAATTTTTGTGAAGAAATACACAGTTTGAGAATGTTTGAACGAGTAGACTCAATTTTTTTCGCAGAATAAACTGAAAATATCTTTTAATGACACCTTATTGTCATATTTTGTAATTCGACAAAATATTTTATTCATCTAAACAGTTTTTGTTAAGAAATGCCCATCTTAAACGTTCTTCCACGAATAGACTGAAATTTTTTTACGGAATCGACTAAAAATCTTTTTCCAGTGACTTTTTACTGTCATATTTTTCGAATCAACAATAACTCTTAATTATTTAAACAATTTCTATAAACAAATGCATATTTAACATATTATACATATATGCATATATGCATTATTTGAAAATGACTTTTAATCATTTAAACAATTTCTATAAACAAATGCCTATTTCGATCTTTATTCCAAGAATGATTCTCATTTTTTTTAAGGAATTAACTAAAAATGTCTTACCAATGACTTCCTGTTGTCATATTTTTTCAATTGACAGCAAATTTTACTTACTCGAACAATTCTTACAAACATATACCTATGTTTACCTTTTTTCCATGACTAGGCTCAATTTTTTTTAAGGAATCAACTAAAAATGTCTTGTTAATTATAGGAGACATATTCAGTTCATAGCACATATTGCACAAGTATTTGTAAATAATGTAAATTATTATTGCGTTGCTTGATCATTTTATTTTTTCGAATATTTAATTTGTTATATGGATTTTTATTCTTATTCCTATTCCAACAAAAAGTCATTGGTAAGACATTTTCAGTTGATTCCTTAAAAAAAATGAGACCATTCATGAAAAAAATAAGGAAATGTGCATTTCTTTAGAAAAATTGTTTAAATGATTAACAGTTGTTGTTAATTTGAAAAATATGACAACAAGAAGTCACTGGCGAGACATTTTTAGTCAATTCCGTGAGAAAATTGAGCCTATTCATGGAAAAAGGTAACAATAGATATTTGTTTATAAGAATTGTTTAAATATTTAATATTTGCTGTCAGTTGGATATATACGACAACAAAAAGTCACTGATAAGACATTTTTAGTTGACTACTTTTCAAAAAAGAGACCATTCGTGAAAAAAAGAGCGAAGTGTGCATTTGTTTAAAAAAATTGTTGAAATAATTAACAGTCATTGTTAATTTGAGAAATATGATAGCTTAAAGTCACTGGCAAGATATTTTTAATCGATTCCGTAAAAAAAATTTAGCCTATTCATAGAAAAAAGGTAAAAATAGGCATTTGTTTTTAAGAATTGTTTAAATAAATAACATTTGCTCTCAATTAGAAATATATGACAACAAAAAGTCATTGGTAAGACATTCTTAGTTGATTACTTTTGAAAAATAAGACCATTCATGAAAAAAAGATAGAAATGTGCATTTGTTTAAAAAAATTGTTCACACAATTAATAGTTATTGTTAATTTGAAAAATATGACAGCAAAAAGTCACAGAAAAGATATTTTTAATCGATTTCGTAAAAAAATTGAGCCCATTCATGGAAAAAAGGTAAAATAAGGTATTTGTTCATAAGAATTGTTTAAATATTAAATAAAGAGAAATTATTTTTAACTAATCGTAATCTACATTAATTTCTCCTCATATTTTATGTAAAACTATAAATTTCAACAAGTACTTATTGCAAATTATGGAAAAATTACACTTATTCATCAATTTGTTTATAACATTATAAAAAATTCTTTTTTCTTACTCCAACACATAATAAATTATTTCTGTGTAGTTCTTATACTGACTTAAAGCCTGTTTAATTGAATTTGAGAATCTTCAGAGCAGTGGTACACTTGAAAAGTTATTTTAAAAAAGTTCATTTGTTATTAAATAAAGATGTTGCTTTGAGAAAAGTCGAAAATTGGTAGTTGCACGCTATTCCTGGAAGCCTTACGGTTAGTTTGGAGAAAAATACATCCAAATATGTTGAAAATTGAACTGCCAGCGATTTTTGTCCAAAAAAGAGCTTTTTGGCATACTGAGCTGCCTAGCGAAACCTCAAAATAATTTATTTTAACTAAAATAAAATTTATGCTAGTATTTTTTCACCAAAAGGAAGAAGTTTAGTATATAGCGTTTACAAAATAAAAAAAATCGAATTTGCGTTGGACTTGCGTTCGCGCGCCACCCCCTGTGCCCCATCATGCGCATGAAGTCCGTTGGCGGAAGACTAAAGGCTGGGAAGGCTGGCGGTAGCCGTGCCGGTCGTCCTGGGGGTGGGAAGGGCTCGGGGTGGAATCCGGAAAAGGGGTTGGTGAACGGTGGTGGGAGTGGGGTGGCAACTTTGCGGGGTGTCAGCGGGAATGGTGAAGTTTCTGAACGCTCGATGGCGTGCCAGTGCGGATCGTGATTCCGCGGGACGCGCAGCGTCGCGACGCTCCTTATAGCTCCTCCATGAAGGATATTTTTTCGATCAACACGCGTAATCGACTCCTTTCCTCGTTTCCTCAAAAAGGTGCTTAAAATTAATCCCTCATCATTCTCCCCAAATTTTTACTCTCGAATTTTGGTTCTGCATGTCGGGTACCATCAATTTATTGTTTCTTAATCAGAATCAGTTCGGGAACACATCTATCAGATTCTGATATCTTTGGTTCCTCCTCATCCTCAGTTACACTTCCAGTTTTCTGATCTCTTCTTTTTCTTCTTTTACTGATTCTTCTTCTTGGCCTTCACTTTCCCGCTACATTCATCTTCCGCCACGATATCTCGCTTATAGTCCAGGCACCGCCACATCCGGTATCTTGATTCAAGACGTCGAAAACCAGAGAAAAAGGGATTCCAAGTTTTGTGCGATCTAGTCTTCACTGTCAGAAGAATACAATAAAGAATAATACCTTCACAAACTTTCTTTTGTGCAGCATCTCTCCCAAAAGACACATCTTCGTTCCCAAATCCTTTAAATATCTATTATTCTCAAACACATTATTTCTAGCTCGACTTTCACAAATCTACAATTAAAGTTAGAGTTATCAATCTTTTTTGTAATGAACTCTGGAATCCCTCGTGTTATCGTCAGATTAAAAATAATTGTTTCTAGAGGAAAAAGAAGATCTCCAATTTCAGTTTTCCATATCCAAAGATCCTCTCCCGATAATGAGAAAGTGATTTGAATCTTCAGGAAGTGACTACAATTTAGGAACTTAAGACTCGTCAATTTGAGACTTTTCCCCAGGCTCTTCCTCCAAGTGAGGAATTAGTCGTCTGCAACAAGTGTATCGCATCGTTGATATAACGACTCACCGACGCGGTTCTGCCGCGCATGGATAATTAACCTATATGCTTCTTCTCTCTTGTTTATGTTACCCCCTCTCTCTCACTCTCTCCCAGGAAGGGAAAACCACCCCCAAGTATTCAGTACTATAGAATTCAAAACCTCGTCCATCGATGATGCCCCCAGCGGGACAGCGCGATTAATTTCGCAGAAAGCTCCTCTCGTTACGAATTTCGAGACGCAACTGAATCGCATCCCATGGACTTTTAATCACGGAAAAGCCCTTTCAATGCCTGAAGCATCAATTGAGAGCGGACTCGCCAAAACTTTCTAGAGCTGAATGCACTCAAAAAAAGAGAAGAAAAAAGGGCTCATCCGATTGCTCTAATAAGAATTCAATGGGAGCTGGTATACATTCTCCAATGTTCTCCAATGTTCTCCAATTCAAAAACGGATATCGATATTGGTTAAAACCAGAAATCGTAGTCTCCTATTAGGAAAATGAATTGAAAATTGAAGATTTTTGATGAATAGCTGAAATTTGACTTATGAGTGTAGGTCAGTGGTGCATCAAGAAGAGATTTGGAGTTTTGGGTGGATTTATTCCAGTGCTCTCCAATGCTGTCCAGTTCAAAAACAGACATCGAAATTTATTAAAACCAGAAATGGTTGTCTCCTATTGTGAAGGTGAACTGAGAATTGAAGATTGTTGATGAATAGATAAAATTTGACTTGTGAGTGTATTTCAGTGAAGCATCAAGAAGAGATATGGATTTTTGGGTGTCCCCCAAAGTTCTTTAATTCAAAAACAGATATCGATATTGGTAAAGATCAGAAAATTATAGTCTCCTATGAGAAAGGTGAACTGAAAATTGAAGATTATTGATGAATAGTTGAAATTTGACTTGTGAGTGTACTTCGGTGGTGCATCAAGAAAAGATTTGGATTTTTGAGTGTTCTCCAATGTTCTGCAATTCAAAAACGGATATCGATCTTGGTTAAAACCAAAAAATTGTAGTCTCCCATTAGAAAGGTGAATTGAAAATTGAAGATTATTGATGAATAGTTGAAATTTGACTTGTGAGTGTACTTCAGTATAGCATTAAGAAATAGATTTGGATTTTTGGGTGAATTTAGGTAGAATTGTTGGTTTTGAGAAGAGATTATTGTTGGGTAGAGACAATTAGCGTGGGACTGGGTAACAGTGAGTGCAAATGAATTCGGTGAATAATGTGAGCCATAGTGGTGGGAACCTTGTGCTTCCTGACTCTGGCAAGTGGCGCAATGTACAGCCATGCGTTAATTTAAATACGTTAGAATGTGAGCCTTCTCGCCGGAAGAACCCTCACGCCTCCAATCGGTGTTGATAAAATTAAATGGTGGTATAATAAAAAATTCCGTCAGCATGGATGCCTGGAAAAAGAGAGGAATTATCTATGCTTATCTTGTTTGGCTAATCATCGATGCTGTTAGCGCCGGTCGCATTTTCGGTGAGTGACCATTTTATGTCGAGCAATCAATCACTTTATTTTTCTGTTTTATGGAAAATTTTAGGTGTTTGGGGAAGAGCTTGGTTGGGTTAAATCAGGTGCATCAAAAAAGGATTCTAGCGCCACTATTCACACCTTTGACACTTTTTTTTTAACAATGACACTATTGTGTTACTATTTTGAAGAAAATACACTAATGCCACTATTTCTTTCAAATTCATCGCTAATGCAACTATTTTTTCAAACTTCTTTCCTAGATTGGCAAAAATAAAACATCCGCCATCTCAAAACTCAAAATTTCAAAAGATTTCAAAGATTTCTAAAACTTTCAAAACACTTCAAGGAATTACTATTAACTGTTTCAAAAAAATTCCGATGTATTTCAGAGAATTTCGAAGATTTCAACAGATTATAAAAGATTTCAAGAAGTTTCATGTGATTTCAGAAGATTTCAAAGTTTTCAAATTTTTAGGACAAATTGCAAGATAATGCACGGAGTTTCAAAGGATTTGAAAGATTTAAGGGTATTTTACAAGATTTCAAGAAATTTCAAAAATTTCAGGGGATTTTAAAAGGGTATCAGAGATATTGATTTTGACGGTATTTACAAAATTTCAAGAGATTTCAAGGAATTTCACAATATTTGAGGGATGCATAGGATTTGAAAAGAAATTAAAAGATTCCATATGATTATAAGAAATTTCTATACATAGATTTCAAGGAATTTGAACAAATTTGATAGTTTTTCAGAGATTTCGTAGGATTTAAATAGATTCCAAGGGGTTTTGAAAGATTTTATACGATGTCAAAGCCTTTAAAATATTTAAAAAGATTCCAAGAGATTTCAGAGAATTTCAAAGATTTCAAGGGATTATAAGAGATTTCAAGAAGTTTCACTCGATTAAAGTGGATTTTAAAGTTTCCAAAATTTTACCAGATATCACAAATTTCAAGATAATTTACGGGATTTCAAAGAATTTGGAAGATTTTAGGATATTTTACAAGATTCCAAGAAATTTCAACAATTTCGAGGGATTTCAAGGAATTTTACAATATTTGAGGGATGCATAGGATTTCAAAAGAAATTAAAAGATTCCATAAGATTATAAGAAATTTATAAACATAGATTTTGAGGAATTTGAACAAATTTCAGAGTTTTTCAGAGATTTCGGAGGATTTGAATAGATTCCAAAGGGTAGTAAAGGATTTAAATAGATTCCAAGGGGTTTTGAAGGCTTTTAAAGGATTTCAAAGCCTTTGAAATGTTTAAAGAGATTTCAAGAGATGTCAGAGATCTTCAAAGATTCCGAGGGATTATAAGAGATTTCAAGAAGTTTCATTTGATTTCAGAGCACTTCAAAGTTCTGAAAACTTTATGAGGTATTACAAATTTCAAAATAATTTACGGGATTTCAAACGATGTTAAAGATTTTAGGGTGTTTTACAAGATTCCGAAAAACTCAAAAAATTTCAAGGCATTATAAAAGGATATGAAATGTATCAATTTTTACGATCTTTACGAAATTTCAAGGGATTTCATGAAATTTCACAATATTTGAGAGATGCATAGGATTTCAAAAGAAATTAAAAGATTCCATAAGATTATGAGAAACTTATATACATAGATTTGAAGGGGCTTAAACAAGTTTGAGAGTTTCTCAGAGATTTCAGAAGATTTCAATAGATTCCAAGCGCTTGCGAAGGCTTTTAGTTGATTTCGGGGGTTTTGAAGGATTTTATAGGGTGCCAAAGCCTTCAAAGTATTTAGAAAGATTCCAAGAGATTTCAGAGAATTTCAAAGACTTCAAGGGATTATAAGAGGTTACAAGAAGTTTCATCTGACTTCAGAGGATTTCAAAGTTTTCCAAATTTTACCTGATATTACAAATTTCAAGATTATTTACGGGACTCCAAAGGATTTGAAAGATTTTAGGGTATTTCACAAAATTCCTAGAAATTAAAAAAATTTCAGAGGATTTTAAAAGGGTATCAAAGATATCAATTTCTACGATATTTACAAAATTTCAAGGGATTTTAAGGAATTTTGTAATATTTGAGGGATGCATAGGATTTCAAAAGATACTAAAAGATTCAATAAGATTATTAGAAATTTCTATACAGAGATTTGAAGGAATTTAAACAAATTTGAGAGTATTTCAGAGATTTCGGGGGATTGAAATAGATTCCAAGGGGTTTTAAAGGATTTAAATGGATTCCAAGGGGTTTTGAAGGCTTTTATAGGGATTTCAGAGGATTTGAAAGATTTTAGGGTATTTTATAAGTTTGTAAAGAAGATGTTTTTTGAGTTGGCATTAGGGTCTAGAATTTTTCCAAATATTCTATTATATATATATACCTATATATATATATACACATATATATACACATATTCATATACACATGCATACACACATGTATACAAATACACATATATACATGTGCATACATACAAAGTATCAAGCTTTTTTTTTTTTTTGAAAAATAAGCGTTTCGTCCTAGGCTGACTCACCGGCCTCATCAGTAAGGCAATGTGAATCAGCCCTTGCCCTAGACACTTGAATTAATTTTTCATGAATTTATAATTTTTGTAATTATATTAATCATTTCGGTCACGGATAGGCACCGAAATTAATCAAATGCAATAAATTTCTTGTATAAATAATAATAATAATACACAATCAATTTCAACAATAAACAATAATAATAATTAACAATTGTTATATTATTATTACTATCATAATTTATATTAAACAAATTAATCATTAATAACAACAATAATTAAAAATAAATACATTAATTAACAAATTAATCCACCAAAAAACAAACCAATATAATCATTATTATTATATCAATTATAATAACAATTGATCAATTACAGTAATATATGAAAAAAATAAAAAATTAAATGATTGAATTACAAGCTCTGACTGCGGATAGGAATCGGAACTTATGAAAACATTGTTGACTATTATCAAACAAACCAATCACCATTAATAACAATAATAAATAAAATTAATATATCAATCAATAAATCAATTTATCAAAAAGTGAATCAACATAATCATTATCATGATGTCAATTATAATAACAATTAATCAGTTATGATAATAATAAATAAAATAAATTGTATAATTAAATTATAAGCTCCGATTGCGGATAAGAGTCGGGACTTATCTTTCTCCTACTTCTTTTATCCACCTCTCTCTGCCAGTACAGTAGGGCCATTAATATAACACAACACAACTTCACTATAGAATCGTACCAATCATTGTGACACTTAATGAAAACGTAACAACGACGCAAATTAAGAAAAAAAGGCAGAAGAGTAGAATTTGTGCTTTTGAAAACTCAATTAAAATTGCTGTTGAACATTTCTTTATAAGGCCAATCGTAAATCATTAAGATAATTTTTTAATCGTCTTTTTTAACTATTTATTTAATTTTAAATTTCATTTTTCAAGATTAAAACAAAAACTACGCATCTTATCAAAAAAAGTCAAGAACAAATTTGTGGACCTTTTTTGAATAAGTGATTTTTATATGTTCATTTTTTTTATCTTTCATATTTTTACCGCAAAATAGGATTTTTCGTCTTTTAGTATTTTTTTCGGTGGTTTTCGGATTCAGGGGGTCTCGAAACATAAAAATTTAATGAAATCCGCGAAAATTACAATACAATTTTATTTATTTATACATTCCCAAGTCTCTGTCCTTTACGAATAAGTAAATAAGTAAATTTACCAACTTTTAGAAATTAATTATTTCCAAATTCACAAGCCTATTACCTTTATAAATAAATAAACTTACCAACCTTTTGAAATGATTTATTTATAAATTCACAAGTCTCTGTCCATTATGAATAAATGAATAAATAAATTTACCAACTTTGGAAATTATTTATTTCGAAATGGTATACCCCATTAAGTCCCATGGGCGAAAAAATTGTCATAGTAGAAAAGCTAATGTTGGGATGAGAATATTTAATTAAAATACGATTTTTCGTGAAAAAGAATTTAAAGTTTCGATTGCTTAAACAATTTGTTAAAAAATTTAAGTTACGAAAAAATTAATAGCATCATTCGATTTTACGGGAAAAATTACATAGAGTCCATGTATTAGACAATTTTTTCTCAATCCTGTTGATTGTGTATTATAAATGAACAATTACATCGTACGACATCCGCTTATGCATTTAGTTATACTACATAATAGGTTTGAGAAAAAAATTGTCTAATACATGGACTCTAAGTAATTTTTCCCGTAGAATCGAATGGTGCTATTAGTTTTTTCATAACTCACATTTATAAACAAATTGATTGCAGAAAAATTGTTCAAACAATCGACAGTTTTAATTATTTTTTATGAAAAATCGTCTTTTAATGAAACTTTCTTATCTCAACATTAACTTTTCTACTACGTGAATTAGTCTGCTCATGGGACTTAATAAGTTACAAAATTGTTTGTAACTTTATAAGTTTTAAAAATTTTCAAATTATGACAATTTTTCGTTACTAATACCATTCCAATAATAAATTACAATGATTTTAAGATAAATTTTTTTTTCTGCAACAAAATGATACACTAAAGAATTTGTTTAAATAAATTGTTTATAAGAATTAACTTGTACAAGTCAATTAATTATTTATGTTTCTTAAGTATATTGGCATTAATTCTAGTTAATAGTGAGTTTATTCAAGCCATTTTATTTTATATAAAACATCATATTCTCAATACTGCTAATTTTGTCACTATATTTGTTTATATACTGTTGCACACAAAACTAAATTCAGAAATCAACAAATAAACAACGGAGTGGTTTGATGAGCAAAAGATTTTTTTGGACTAAAACTGCTATATTTTATCTCTAGCGCAAAATTGAATGGTAAACATGCATGAAATATATAAAATTATTATTGTTATAAACAATTATAAAAAAATTAATAGATTCTCAGTTTTCTATAAATTTCGCCCCTTTTTCAGTTTCATTGCTTGATATGCTCACAGAAGTTACACATTCTCATCATCAGTTGTCAAAATATGATAACAGTTATTTTGATAAACAAGTGAGATAAACAAAACAAAAATTTTGTCATTTTTGCGCAAAATTGTTTATTTCTTCACGTGAGTTTGCCTCTAAATGCATAAATGGAGAGGCCCAAATACAGATAATTGATGAGTATTAACAATTGTCATTTTTTGTAAGCAAACTGGATAAGCAAAAGAAAATTTGGGCATTTTCGCGCTGAATCTTTGTTTTTTTTTTCACGCAAGTCAGCCTCCAAATGCGTTACTTGAGAAATCTAACTAAGAAACATTGTTAATTAATAACAATTGTCACTTATAAACAAACTGGATAACCAAAAAAAATTTTGGCATTTTCGCGCAGAATCTGTGATTTTTTCACGCGAGTCGACTTCTAAATGCGTTAACGGGAAGATCTTACTTTATTGAGTCATTTCTAAGTGAAGAAGTTGAAAAAATATAATTCTTTACCCTGAAATGTAATGTATTATTAAAAATAGGTTTTTGTTTATTATATTCGTTTAGAAAAGTGAAGGATTTAAATACCAAACATAAAAATGTGCTATTTTGCATAAAATTTGTTTATAACAATGTTCTGTAATTAAGCTTCTCCGTTAACGCATTTAGAGACAGACTCGCATGAAAAACCAAAGATTCTAGGCGTGAATTCCAAAATCTTGCTTTTTTTTATCCAATTTGTTTATGAAAATAATTTTTATCATATTTTGACAACTGATAATGAGAATTTGCAACTTCTATGAGCATATCAAATAATGAAACTAAAAAAATGTGTGAAATTTTCAGAAAACTGAGAATCCATTTATTTTTTCATGATAATTGTTTATAACAATAATATTTTTATATATTTCGTACATCTTTACAATTCAATGCTGTACTAGAGATAAAATACAGCAATTTTAGTAAAAAAAAAAGTTTTCGTTCATCAAACCACTCTGTTGTTTATTTGTTGACTTGATTTGTTTATAACAATTAAGTTGATTATTATGAAAATTATTCGTATCCTGGAAGTGGCCCGACTGTACACTTTTTTGAACAGTAAATTCCCGATTTTTACCACTGTGGGCCGGGAGCAGTGCAACGTAACGCCGTGCAGTGTTGCATACACGATTTTTAATTTTTCATATTGTTGCACCACTTTAAAAAATTTAACAAAAATATATGTTATGAAAGATATTCTAAGGAATGTTTTTGTAAAATGTAGGTGTGGTTATCAAAATCGGTTGAGCCGTTTTCGAGAAAAGACACTTTTTTTATTTTTCTTTACCCGTCCTTACATAGAAATAAGCTAGGCTTACCTTTGTTACGTCTTGTTTTTTTCAGGTCTTACCTCAGCTGTTGCCGGGGCAACTTCATATGATTTTCTCTTTATTTAAGTCAACAACTTCATTCAAGTCCCTTTCGACAAAAAAAATGCTGCGTCTCAATAAAGGGCCAATATCCGACTCAAAATGAGCTCAGCTTTTTTCTGTATAAGTAAAGTAAAATTTTTTTCAATGATAACTCTGAAAATACATTTTTGTAAGAGTTATAACTCTTACAAAAATGTATTTTCAGGGTTATCATTGGACGAAAATTTACTTCACGTGGATACGAACCTGTGACAGAAATTTTAGCCTAATACATGCGGGGGCAGGTTTTGTACTCGTATGTTCATCCGGCTAGGCTTTTTTTTATTTCTTGGCACTGTGTTCTATTTCCATCATTTTCCTTGTTCTGTGTACATAAATCTTGTAATAATTTTGTTAGGTTTTTCAATTGTACGACGAATTTAAATGTTAACCTGGTAATTATCATAAAATAAGGTTGCCATGAGATTTTACATACAATTTTCAATTGTACAACTAATTAAAATGCTAGTCTGGTACTTATTAAAAAATAAGGTTGCCACAGGTTTTACATACATTCAGGTTGAAGAAATTATACCCTCGTTGCCTACGAAAAATGATATTCTGGGAGAGATGCCATAATAACAATATGTGGATATTATGTATCATTGCGTACTTCATTTACATTTTCTCTAATTTTATGATTTTTTACAGATGTTTTTGATTTCAGATATACTTAATATACTTTCAGTCTACTATACGTTTGATTTTTTCTAAGTATACTGTTAATACAATTAAAGTGTCACTCTGATGCTTATAATAAATATAATAAGGTTGCCAGAAGGATGTACATAATTTGAGATATAGTATTTGAATTCAATTAAAGTTAAATTTTATATTTGAATGTTAAAAATGTTAAAATATTTTACTACCTTATTATTGTCTCTTTGGAATAAATTCTGAATCTTGATATTTGGGGCTAAGACTTTCTGTATAGTTTCTTAAAATCTATTGGCATTCTTCGAACAGATGATTTTTACGAAGGTTTGGGACTGGTTATTCTCGCTCAAAAAAATAGTAAAACGTTTTTTTTAAAGTGTCTATATAAACGAGTCAGTCGTCGAATTTCTTTCATTCAGTACACTTCGTGTGTCTCTGAATTTTCTTCCCGGTGAAGAATTTTTCTCATAACTTAAAAAATTTATCTTAAAGAAGTGGTTTTATGCTTCTATCTTTAAAAAGAAAAAGAAAATCAACAAAATTCACAAGCTTTTTTGGAAAATAATTGGAATTTTTGTTTAATTAGTGTTGTGGTAGAGTGTGTGCAAAACTTTGGATTACAATTTTTTGGATTTTATAAGCAGAAGGTTATGTAAAAAATTAATTTATCTATTCTTATTTTCATGTTTTTGTAAATACAATTTGCAGTGTAATCGATAAAAATTTTAGTGAAATGTGATTTTATGATAGATATTACTGAAAGTCCGGTATAGGAGTATTAAATGAATTTATTCGATTAGTAAAAACTTAGATTGGATGCATGACAAAAGGAATTATTGATAGAATGCAAGTTTCATGTTTTTTTCCAAAAAAGATATTTCATATTAAAAAGAAATTTTTTTTTTGACTCCAACAAAAAAATACAACGAAGGAACTGTAAATGAGAATATCAATCAATTAAATAAATCTATTTGAGTTTGGGTAAAAAGAGCTCCCATACACATATGCACAATTAATATATGTTTCATTATTCATAACTGTAGTTATCCTATAAATTACCCCTGATGAGGAAGTCT
>JAUMHM010000049.1:2437124-2448713 GCA_032362435.1 Melikaiella ostensackeni
TATCATATATTATGTGAAATAACGTCATATAGATGTTAAATAGAATTTAACAAAACTATCACTTACACTTTATTTAATAAAAATTCCGGATGTTTGATTTTCATTAGAAGCACATGTTTATAACTGTTAAACACTCGGATGCTTCGGATGAAAATAAAAGTTAGTTTACTGTCACGTGCAGTTTGGATAGCCATTCGCGTGTTTACTAAAGTATAATTTAGCGAATAGGAACATAAAAGTTGGCACTGCTTTATATATAATGCGGCGTCATCTTCATAATGTTCATCTGGGATATGCTGACTAAGGCCCGACCATTTCCTGACAGTCCAGGCGAATTACACTTTGGAAAAAATAAAATTGTTAACAGCACTTCGACAATTGGAAACGGTAAAGTGGCTTATAATAAACATAAAAAAAATAAATGCGTGAGCAGGGGTGTGGCGGGGTTGATTTGTGGGAGGGGGGTAGGGTAAAAAGGGGTGAAAGTAGTATTATTGTGTTTTTCGGCGAAAGTTGACGTCAGAGAGAAAAGTGTTCAATAGAAAACATATAGATTATAAAAAAATCTACAACTTCTGTATCCCTAACTTTTTCATAAAACTTCAAAATGACCGATAAAAATGTGAAAAACCTTTTTTTTTTGTTTTTTTTTTCGTTTTTTATTTTTTATTTCCGCAAAAATAATTTTATTCTGACGAAACTTAGTGAAAGTATACCTCTTTATGTACTCAATATTCACAAATTTTTTCAGATGGAAAAATTGAGAAGCTTCCGAGATAATCATTTGTTCCTGTCCGAAACACTTTTTTTTTCAAATAAAAATTTTTACTTCAGAAAATCGTCGTACAGAGTTCTTTTAGAGCTCAATTTTGTCGTTTTGAAATATACTTTTTGGTGAAATGAAAAACAAAATAGCTAAACTCGAAACCAGAAAGATAAATTTTCAACAAAATACATGATTTTTTTTTTCAATTGAAAAAAAGAATTTTTAACGAAAAAAATATGACTTCTTAACAAAAAATGTAATAGTTGATATTTCAACCAAAAAATATGTTTATTTCAATTAAAAACCATTACATCCAACCAAAAAACAATTTTTCAACAAAATATTTGAATTTGCAGTCACGACAGAAAAAAAAATCAACCAGATTGTTGAAGTTTCAAGCCAAAAAGTGGAATTTTGAAAAAAATTTTGATTTTGAACCAAATAATAAAATTTCAATCTACAAAAGTGTAACTCTTAATAAAAAATATAAAAATTCAAATTTCAACCAAAAAAGACGAATTTTCAACAAATTAGTTAAATTTGAAACCAAAGAAATAAATTTTCAACCAAGAACATAATTTTTTACCAAAAAAGACGAATTTTAAACAAAATTCATGAATTTTCAACTTAAAAAGATCAATTTTCAACCAAAAATGGGATTGTTGAATTTTTAATTAAAAAAATTAATTTTTAACTTAAAAAGATGAATCCTCAACGAAAAATGTAACCGTTAATGTTTCAGCCGAAAAACAGTTTAACTTTGAATCAAAAACAGTTATATTCAACCAAGAAAATGATTTTCATCAAAATAGTTGAATTTTCATTCAAGAGAGAAATAAAATCAACCAGATTGTTGAAGTTTCAAGCCAAAAAGTGGAATTTTCAACAAAAATGTTGATTTTCAACCAAATAATAAAATTTTTACCCAAAAAAGTTTAATTCTCAATGAAAAATATAATAATTCAAATTTCAACCAAAAAAGACGAATTTTCAACGAAATAGTTGAATCTGAAACCAGAGAGATAAATTTTCAACCAAGAACATAATTTTGTACTAAGAAAGACGAATTTTAAATAAATAACATGAATTTTCAACTTAAAAAGATCAATTTTCAACCAAAAATGGGATTGTTGAATTTTTAATTGGAAAAATTAATTTTCAACGGAAAAAGATGAATCTTCAACGAAAAATGTAATAGTTTATATTTCAACCAAAAAAAGTTTAATTTTAAATCAAAAACAGTTATATTCACCCAAGAAAATAATTTTCATCAAAATAGTCGAATTTTCATTCAAGAGAGAAATGAAATCAACCAGATTGTTAAAATTCCAAGCCAAAAAGGCGAGTTTTTAGTAAAAAATTTGATTTTCAACCAAATCATAAAATTTTTACCTAAAAAGATGAATTCTCAATGGAAAATGTAATAGATGAAATTGTGATAAAAAATACAAATTTTTAAGAAAATTGTTCAATTTAAAACCAAAGAGATACTATTTTTAACAGGATGCATGAATTTTGTATTACAAAAGATCAATTTTAAACAAAATAGTGTCATTTGAAACCAAAGAGATGAATTATCAACGGAAAAGGTTAATTTTTTACCAAAAAAAAAAGACGAATTTCAAACAAAATATATGAATTTTTAACTAAAAATGATGAATCTTCAACCAAAAACGTCATAGTTAAATTTTCAATTGAAAAAATTAATTTTCAACAAGAAAAGATGAATCTTCAACTAAAAGTGTTATAGTTCACATATTTCAACGGTTTTCGGTTGAAAAAATTCATTATAAACCAAAAATAAATGAATATTTAACTCTGAAATTATTTTTTTATTTCTTTCTAGGTGTTTTTATAGATTTTAGAAAATTTTGAATCTCAGGGTGGGAGAAAAATTACAATTTTCCTATATTGGACTATGAATCTCTATGGCTATCTGCCGCCACAATTTTAATAGTGAAAATGAAAAAATAGTTGTAAAAGCAATGAAATTGATTGATTGTCATAAAGGAGACTTGTGAATTATATTTCGAAAGTAATTAAAGAAGTAACGATTTTTATAGTTACTGCTATTGAAAAAAATGTAACTAGTTACCAATTCGTTACTTACTAACAGAAGTATTTTCGTTGCCACTATCACAGAAGAAACTGAGGGTAAATCTTGTTGCAGGTTACTTTGTTTTTTTACCTATTTTTATGGATAAAACACAAATCTTATCGTCGGTAGGAAGTAAACTGTTTTTTGTTTTCATGAAATTTGTCAGGACCGTCTTGAAAATTGGATGCCACAAGTTCACTGACGGTTAGCGAAACAGACAAATCGTCAAGGTAATGATTACCCACATGGGGTAAATTTTGTTGCAAGTAATCTTTACTCCAAAATCAGGGTAAAGATTACTCTTAGTTTTTTTTGTGATCGTTACCAAAAAAAATAACTAGTTACAGTAACTAGTTGAAAGAAACTAGATACTTCTCATTACTGCTTACTAGTCCAGTTGTTCTAGTGAGATTCTAATCACTGCCCTAATTGAAATGGGGACAAATGGGGCGATTTTTATAATGGGGTATGCACACGGAGAAAAAAATGTCTGCTAATCTTGCAGAAGGTGACGCATACATTTTTCTGTAATGTGTACAGAAAACCTTCTGAGATTTGCAGAATTTTCTGTATGATTTACTGGAAATTTCTGCAAGATTTACACAAAATATGCGTAAATCTGTAAGCTACCTAGAAACTCTGTCAAGATTACAGAAAATTCTGTAAGCTCTACAGAAAAGCTATGCTGTCACTATTTTAACGTATGTTAGATTGTTAGGCTCTTGAAGCGTGCGATTCAGACATTATAGTTGAATGAGAAATGTGTAATTAATGTGATAGCATACATTTTTCTGTAATGTGTACAGAAAATCCTGTGAAATTTGCAGAATTGTCTTTATGATTTACTGAAAATTTCTGTAAGACTTACAGAAAATATTCATAAATCAGTAAGCTACCTAGAAATTCTGTAAAGATACAGAAAAGTCTGTAAGCTCTACAGAAAAGCTATGCTGTCACTATTTTAATGTATGTCAATAATTATTGAAATTCATATACAATTATGTAAATATTTTTCAGTTTTTTGAAGTAATTTACGATTATTTGAAAGAAAGCTCATAAAATGTCTTTATAATCGATGCAATCTTACATAAGCTTTTTAAGAAATTGAGCTTGTTTCATTTAAAATATTATGTATCATAGAAGAGTGCTGTATCTGTTTTGCATGATTTGGAACCTCCGTTTCAACATCCATTAAAAGCTAACTCCATATAATCCTATTCTTTGATCTATATACATAAATCTGAATGATTAACCTTTTAAATTTTTCCATTTTATAAAAACGGAATTTTAAATGTTTTCTGTGAAGAAAAACGGAGGGGTTTCATAATAAAGTGTACCTTTCGGCTCAATTTTTACTGAATGAATGAACGGTAAAAAAATAAATGTCTCTTCAAATAATATTTCATTTCTTGACTTACATTCACAATTTGACTATATCACTATATGTACAACATAATACGATTTATATGTCCATAAAATGGGATATACCATTTCCAAAGTAGTTTTTAGTGTTGAATTCGAATTCGACCTCCATTTTTTGCTTACACGTTAGGTTTTTGAGTTTTTTTCGAAGAATCACATATCGCTCTATGAATGAATGTAGAATATATGTTTGACAACAAATGATACATGAGATTGATGTCCTTTTTAACGCTGAATCCAATGCGCCCCTCACTTTTAGGATAGCTCAAACAGTTCTCGACATAATCGAAAAAAAACTGGGAAAAAACGTTAAAAAATGAGGATATTTTAAGAACATTATATTTTTCTTATTCAAATAGTGGTAATTTTTTTCGCTTTCTGACGAGGAAAAAATCTATAAAACGTTTATAGTTCCGGCGGTGACTACTCACAAGATACATGACATAGAAACGATCCTTTCTCTTCTGTTGATGATAACTCGACTATTTATGCTTATCCAAGGAGAATAATTGTTCTAAGACTCTGTTAAGTTCATTAGAATTTCTTTGAAAGTAAATTATTTTTGAGATCTACTTGAATACCCTTGAATTTAGTTGAATTCCCTCGAATTTCCTTAAAATTCTTTTGGATTTCACCTAATTCTGTTGAATTCCCACAAATTTCCCTGAATGCCATGAATTTCATTAATTTACTCTGAATTCACGTGAATTTCTCTGAGTTCCATTGCAATCGCTAGAATTTTGTTAAATTTCGTCGAATTCCATTAAATTCTTCATAATTCTTTTGAATTCATTTAAATCCTCTTGAATTCACTGAAATTCTGTTAAATTCAGGTCATTTTTTTCATAAGTAAATTTGCTAGAATTCAATTTAAATTCAGTTTTTAAAAATTCCAATGAATTTAACAGAATTCTAGTGCAATTATTCGCCTTGAATAAGCCTAAATAGTCCAATTCTCAATGGAACAGAAAGGGATGGTTTCTATGTATCACAAAAGTAAGATGCGCATTGGATTCAGCTTCGAAAAATACATCGAAGCCATATATCATTCGTTTCAAAAAAATTTTCTACATCCATTTATAGAGCGGTCACAGAAAAGACTGGGGTTTCTATTAGAATCAATTTTTGATTCCGAAGGAGCTGCAACAAAAAGGACCCTCTTGTGGAAAAAGAACTCAAAACGATGAATTTATTCCAAAGGAGACTTCAGTTTGACATCCATATGCAGGATGACCTGAAATTTTATTGAAAATGTTATACAATAGAGTGATTTTTTAATTGTGTTTGTGTTTCGACCTAAAATAGCAATTTTGTATGAGAAAAACTTCTTGGACAGACTTTAAAGTGATTTTTGAAATTCTTAACTCTCAAACATTGAAAGCCCTTGTCAAATATCACCTTTTTTAACTCAATATGAGTTATATCAGTGAATCTCAAATATTGAAAAAATATTGTGAATATTATCTAGTAATTTTTTATTTTAAATTTTTAGTTTCCTTACACGTGGATGACAGGACATTTTGCGTACTTTTTTCTTTACAATTTCTAATCAAAGTCTTCTAAAATTGTGAAATTTTGATACTTTACCAAATTGTGCTTCGATGTGAAAACTTTACTCAGATATTTTTAGAAAAAATATATTTATCGAAGGATGTGTGGAAAATAAATGTAAATTTAATTGTTAATGTAAATTGTATATGTGAGTCAAGAAAAACAATATTATTTGAAGAGACATTTAACTCATTTTACGTCTTTATTGAGCTTAAAAAATAACTAACTTTGTTTTATAATTTTTTAAGGCTCATTCATTTTGGAAAAAATTTTGCTCATTAAATGAAATGATACTAATCCTTTGTTAAAAAATTAAAAAGTAACATGTTGCCTAAAAAAAAATAATAAAAAAAATTAATTTCCTAAATTACGCAAACGCCCACTTTTTTAAAATTTCTATTGATACAAGATTCTTTAGAGTATCAAAATAAATACACGAAAATAATCAAATCAGACAATTTTGAGAACTTCAATTTTGACCATTTGAAATTCAAAATGAGCATGAAAAATTTAATGAAAGTGATTGGGAACAAGAAATTCGGATTTCCCGGTCAATTTTACGTGAGATGAATGTTTGTCTTTTGTGAATCCGGCATGGAGTTCACCAAAAATTGGCCCTTTCTTTAACTATAGATGAACAAGCACCAAAAGGTTTGTCTTACTACGAAATTCTTGGAAATTAAAAAACCAAGAATCCAACAAGCGAATTTGGATAACACACCGTCAAATGTCTCCATTCAAAATAAAGAAACCAAAATAAAAAAAAAGGAAAGAAAAAGAAAACAACTTCCAAATCCACTTCCTTCTTTTTTTTCTCGCCTTTTTTTATTTTTTAAAAGTTATAATTAAGAAACATTTACAAAAATACACTTACCAATGCTTCGATGTTCGTTCAACACCCTTCTCAAAGCAATAAAAAAATGTTCAACATGTCAAAATAACCCAAAAATACGTTATGAATTGCAAATCCAAACAAAAAAAGAAACAGTCAAGGAAAGTCACTCATTTCAAGTTAATTTTAAAAAGAAAAGAAAGGAAGATTCATGGAAACTTATTACTGAATGTAATTAATCATACTGTCATAACCATTATTGTTGAATGAACGCCGAAACATTGGAAGATTTTTGTAAATGTTTTTTTTATTGTAATTAAAAAAATCGATAAAGAAACGAAAAACATGGTGGAGGGGATTTGGAGGTTGTCCAAATTTGGTCGCTGAATTCTTGGTTTTTTCAATTTCAAAGAATTTCGTAATTAAATTTGAATGTTCGGAGTTAAAGAAGAATTAAAGTTTGGATTTATTCTGAATTTGATTTCTTAAATTTTAGAAGCTTTATCAGTAAAAGCAGAAATGCTCACTAAAAAATCTATGAAAAATCAAGCGAATCAGCAAGCAAGTCGAATATTAAAAAAATCGTTTTGAATCCTCAACAACCCTTCACTTCAATCCAGAACACGAAAAAAAAACAAAACAAAAAAATTGATTAAAAGAACAAATTTCATCCCCAATCAGTATAATTTAAAAATCTAATCTTAAAATTGCACTACAAGATAGTTGACATTGGGATTTCCGGCTGGGCGAAATACAGTCAACTGACCATCGTCCATCCGCTCCATCGCAAAATTTGTATTCAAGTCAGAATCGAATCCTGATTGACCAGCAACCTTCCCGATTCGAATTGGATTCAGTGCTGGATATAAGCGTTACGATCGTTCACTCGGTGATGTGCCGAGAAGATATTAGTCGTGAGAACTGGTTCTGCTGCTAGTAGGATGCTTTTTCAGTAAAAATTCAACATACGATTATCGGATTCTTAAAAAGGGATTCCATAGGTGGATCCCTGATCATAGATGCATACATTTACACATTTACTCATATATGCGAGGGCCGTTTGATGAGTTTGGTGAAAAAGTAAGTAAAATTTTTTTGATTGAAAAGTTTGCCTTTATTTCTCAATATAGTCTTCAAGTTGGGGAACAGAAAAAAGTCGCCACACGGTTCAATAATGATGCATAGTACGTTCCTGTGATAGTTTTACCCTTCTCCAACTAATCAATGAGAATAATTCCTTGGGAATCCCAAAAGACTGCGGCAATCACCTTCCCAACTGACAAAACAGTCTTCGCCTTTTTTTGGCGCACTTCCACAAGGCAGAACCCACTGCTTTGACTGCTGCTTTATCTCGGGCGAATAGTGGTTGAACGAGGTTTCGTCAACAGTCACGAGTCGACGCAGAAAGTCCTGAGGATTCCGATTAAACTTCGGCAAACACTGCGCTGAAACGATTTTTCGGTTGCGCTTCTGATCGGAAGTCAGCAAACGCGGCATCCATCTTGCACACACCTTCTTAACCTTCAGTTTTTCGTGCAAGATATTATAGACTCATTCAGTCGAGATGCCTACAACCTTAGAAATCTAACGCATCTTGATTCGGCAGTCTTCCACAACCATTTGATGAATTTTTTCCGCTATATCCGACGTGGTGACCTCAATTGGGCGTCCGGAGCGCGCTTCATCTTCAGTTGTGGTTCGGCCACGTTTAAATTCGTTTATTCAAAAATAAACATTTTTTAAAGAAGGAGCAGACTTCCCATGAACTTTGCCTAACTCAGCTTTGATTTTCGCGACCGTCAAATTTTTTAAATAAAAATGTTTCATCACTGCACGGAACTCTTACTTATCAAATGACCCTCGTATATAGTAGATGCAAGGAGTTAAGCACGGATGGGTACGGTTAACTACTGTCGAGCAGGAGGTTTGCCGCCGAGGATGAATGTAGGCAACTCGATGCTACCGAATGTCTACATCCAAACTTGTCTGTCTACGCTCGGGAGTTTTTGTTTTCTGTGATTTTCCACTCCCCTGACCAAATTTTCAGACGAATGCGAGCGCTTCTATTAAAACTCCGGCTGCAGACTGTGGGGGATTTTAGATATTGAAAAAACTCACAGGATTGAGTACGTCAAGCATTATTTACAGGCTTATTATGAGAGTTGGGTATATATGGAGTGAAAATCTACTCTATATACATGTATTTAATCATATTTAAGCACACATAGGGTATATGTACAAAGGTACTCGTATATTTTATGTGGCGTTGAGAGGAAGGGTATATAGTAGATGCAAGGAGTACAAATCGATACATCTACCTTCGTATTCCAGCACGTGTATTCGAGATGCTCTCAAAGTTCCTCCAACTGTACAGGGTATCCGGCCTAATCGCTTCGTGAAATTCAATTTCAGCGATACCGATGACTGGTCCGACTCGATCGACGCAGAAACTTGCCTCACCCTATTCCAAGACTTTTACTCTTGGTACCCCCAGACACTCCATCTGCACTTCCTGATCCACGCTAGCCGCACTTCCGCCATCGCCGCCAACTTCGAAAGGGCATTAATATTTCATAGATTAAGAATAATTAATTGGAAAGCTGGTCCCTGGGCAGTAGGGTGTATAGAAAAAAATAAATGTTGGTGTTACTTTTTCCGAAGGCAGGGGGGGCTAAAAGTTTCTAGTGAATGCCAAAATGACATCTGAAAGTTTGTGCAAAAAAATCTCAGTTTGCACAACGCGGTCAAAAGTAAGAATCACGGAAAATGACATTTTTCTCGTTATTTTCAAGCGAATATATATATTTTTTCATCTGGGTGAGCGGCAGAACTGGTATATTATGGTGGTATAAGTGCCTATGCAGTATAGTCCTCATCAAAAATTATCTTACATATGTCCGTGGACTCAAGTTGAAGTATCGAAAAATGGTAAGAATCACGAAAAATTATATTCTTTTCGTTATTTTCAAGTCAATAACTGTACTTTTTTTATCCGAGTGAACCGTAAAAGTTGTATGCTATGTTAATATAAGTGTCTGTGCAGTATAGACTTCATCAAAAAAGATCTTATGTTCGCATAGTCAAGTTAAAGTACCGAACTTAAGATATTTTTTTATGAGGTCTATGCTGCATAGGCACTTGTATCATCATAGTACACAATTTTCACCGTTCACGCGGATCAGGAAAAAAGTGGTTGGCTCCAAAAAAACGAAGGGAATGAAATTTTTTGTATTGTTTTACCATTTTTGATACGTCAACTTGAGTGTGCGAACATAACATAATTTTTAATAAGATCTATACTTTACAGACACTTATATTACCATAGTATACAATTTTTACGTTTCACCCGAAATAGCAAAAAAAACAGTTATTGACCTGAAAATAATGAGAAAAGTACAATTTTTCGTGAATTCATCATTTTGGACAACATCATTTGGGAGTCGGAATTCACACAGTATTTCGTATTTCATCAGAAAATTTGTGTATTTGATATTGATTTTTTAATATTCAAAGAATATTGGCTTTTTCTGTTTGTGCAGTATGTGTGCAAAGATGAGTCAATGTTTATATACCTACCTTGTACTAATACAAGAGTGCAGAAAACGGAAGTTGAATTTTTTTCAAAGCGTTTTTTTCATCTTCTTTGATTATTTGAAATGGATCGAAAGTTAGTAATATGTACTGATTTTTCAGCACGTAGAAGAAACATTTAGAAGTTGTGACACAAGTTAGTGATTATTGAGTGGTGTGCAGAGATCAAGGGCTGATGTGGCTCTTTCGAGATTATACCTCATTTATTGTGTAGTGAATTGGTGATTGATTGAAAATCGAGAAAATGGCAGAAACTGGGTTAAATGGTCAGATGCTACAGAAAATACTGGATAATATACAAGCGCTCACTGCTTCAAATGAAAAAATCCAAAAGGACATAGACATTATAAAATCCTCACAAACTTTACACATGGAAAGAATAGATGGAGTGGAAGAAAAAGTTGAGGTGATTAATAAAAAAATCACTTCTAAGGAGAAATTTGAAATGGCAAACAACTTGATGATTTTCAGGGTGCCCGAAAATGAGGAATCCAACAAAAGCCTTATCACGGTAATCAACCAGCTCTTCGTGAAGGTCGGCGTTAAAATTCCGGACATATGCATCATAACAGTATACCGGGTAGGTAAATATAATACTACCAAAGACAGACCAATTGTAGTTAAATTTGTAGCACCAAGATGGAAGAAGTTAATTTTCGAGAAAATCGATGAATTCAGGAAATATAATTTGGGCGTCTGGAATGACATCCCGAAAGAGGAAAGATTAATTATTAAATCGTTGGTAAAAGTGAAGAATGCGCTGAAACAAAAAGGTGAATCTGTCACATTTAGAGGTACGGTACTATACAGAGATAAAAAACCGGGTGCCGATTAGGAAATCTAGAGCATTTTGGAAGGGATGCAATCAGCAATTGCCTATGAAAGAATCTCAAGTACAGCAAAAATACATAGAACACCAGCAAATTCAAAGCGGTTCTTTGACGCATCAGATAAGAAAGGTAGCACGCTGGAGGACTTCATTTTGGCTACCAACACGGTTAAAGCAAATCTAGCAAACGTAAACAGAGAAGAAAAGAGACAATAAGTCCATGCCAGACGAGGTGATTGTAAACAAAAACATTGTAAAGGAGGGAAACAGAGACCTAGGTAGTTTAAATATCAGGCTAATTTTTTTGAATGTAAAGGGATTCATAAATAACGTAGATTTAGCGCCATTTGTAGGATCCATGGATATAATTTGTTTCACAGAAACTTGGGTTACGTCTCCTCTCACTATATTGCCGGCTGTTTCTTATCTATCGCAGTACAATCTAGTGTACTCATATGCTATCAGAGAACATTCGAGAGGTAGAGCAAAGGGGGGTATTA
>JAUMHM010000049.1:2455894-2470184 GCA_032362435.1 Melikaiella ostensackeni
AAAAAAATATTTTGACGAATGGGTTTCCGCGCGAAATTTAAATTAAAAAGTCTTACTATTTTTTGCCCACAGTAGTAGTAACGGTCGAGCATATTCTCGAGCATATTCTCATGGTCGTGAGAATTTCTTGAGCATTAGAACTCTTTAGGACTTCAATGTTGAATCATTTTTTTTTTAGAGAAATGGTAATAATGGCAAAAAGTCCTTTCGGAGTTCAAATTATTCATTTATCAATCAAGACTTAGTACCTAAACTACAATTTTTTGGAAATGTTACTGACAAAGTAGGCGACTTCCATCCACATTTACAAATCTCGATTCTTCAGGAATCCGATAAATTTTCAATTTCATATTCAAAGTTTTCAATGAAAATCTGAAAAACTAATCGACTATAGAAATTATCGAAATATTGACTATGGTTGATTCGAATTTTTGCGCATTTGAAATTTATATAAAGTTCACTAATGAAAACCAATATTATTAGATTTGATACCAAAGAGCTGCAATTCTACAACACGTATATTGTCCAGAAAAGTCTTGGAAAACGTTATCTTGATTCAAACCACGTTTCAGTGATCCACAACGGGATACTGAAACCCGTACTGTGTGTTTTATGTTTCTGTGACTCGATGATGTACAAAAGAAATGATCTCACATCTACTTCATCCTTTCACCAGATAGCATTTTTGATTGCTGCCATTTTTATCGACATCGATACAAAACACTTTTGGGGAGTTCCATGCCCAAGGCAAAACTCAAGTCATTGATTTTGTTCATTTCGCTTCCTCTTCTGTAAGCTTTGTAATGGTGACGAATTCGAAAATTTTTAAATTCGTTTAATCAAACGTTCCTCAATTACAAAATTTCTTATATAATGTTCTAAGCAATTGTTTGGATGTGTGTGTGTGTGTGTGTGTGGATATCACACTTTTTTGTGAACACAATAACTTGAAGACAATTGCAGATAAATTAATGAAATTTCGAGGGCTTATTTTCACAACTATTATTTGAAAATTGACAGAAGGATTTCTGAAAATAATCATTACAATTTTTTTAGCACTTTATAATATTTTAAAAATGGGTTTTTCATAGCAAAACTTTTTTTATTCACATAATTTGAAGTTCATGCAAAAACATAAGAGATTCCTTGTCTTGAGACGAATCGATTGACCTATAATATTATCAAATTTTATTAAAGAGTGAGAAAGCTATGGTCATTTATCATATTTAAAAAATTTCGTTTACAGTAAAACTTTTTTTATTCGCATAATTCGAAGTTCATGCAAAAACATAAAAGATTCCTTGTCTTGAGATGAATCGATTGACCTATAATATTATGAAACTTTATTGAAAAGTGAGGAAGCTATGGGCATTTACAATATCAAAAAAATTTCGTTTACAGTAAAACTTTTTTCATTTACATAATTCGAAGTTCATGCAAAAATATAAAAATTCCTTGTCTTGAGATGAATCAATTGACCTATATATCATCAAATTTTGTTAAAGAGTGAGAAAGCTATAACCATTTATAATATTTAAGAAATTTCGTTTACAGTAAAACTTTTTTATTCATTTAGTTCGAAGTTCATGCACGAATACAAAAGATTCCTTGTCTTAAGACGAATCGATTGACCTACAATATTATCGAATTTTATTGAAAAGTGTGGAAGCTTTGGGCATTTACAATATTAAAAAAAATTCGTTTGCAGTAAAACTTTTTCTTATTTACATAATTCGAAGTTCATGCAAAATCATAAAAGATTCCTTGTCTTGAGACGAATTAATTGACCTATGATATTATCAAATCTTATTGAAGGGTGAGGAAGATATGGTCATTTATAATATTAAGAAAAATTCGTTTGCAGTAAAACTTTTTTATTCACTTAGCTCGAAGTTCATGCAAGAATACAAAAGATTCCTTGTCTTAAGACGAATCGATTGACCTACAATATTATCAAATTTTATTAAAGAGTGAGTAAGCTATGGTCATTTATCACATTTAAAAAATTTCGTTTCCAGTAAAACATTTTTATTCACATAATTCGAAGTTCATCCAAAAACATAAAAGATTCTTTGTCTTGAGGCGAATCGATTGACTTATAAAATTATCAATTCTTATTGAAGGGTGAAGAAGCTATGGTCATTTATAATATTTAAAAAATTTCGTTTGCACTAAAACTTTTTTTATTCACATAATTCGAACTTCATGCAGGAAAATAAAAGATTCCTTGTCCTGAGACGAATCGATTGACCTAAAATATTATCGAATTTTTTTGAAAACTGTGGAAGCTTTGGGCATTTACAATATTTAAAAAATTTCATTTGCAGTAAAACTTTTTCTTATTTACGTAATTCGAAGTTCATGCAAAAGCATAAAAGATTCCTTGTCTTGAGACGAATCAATTGACCTATGATATTATCAAATCTTATTGAAGGGTGAGGAAGATATGGTCATTCATAATATTAAAAAAAATTCGTTTGCAGTAAATATTTTTTTATTTACATAATTCGAAGTTCAAGCAAGAAAATAAAAGATTCCTTGTCCTGAGACGAATCGATTGACCTACAATATTATCAAATTTTATTGAAGAGGGAGAAAGCTATAGTCGTTTATAATATTTAAAAATTTCGTTTACAGTAAAACTTTTTTATACACATAATTCGGAGTTCATGTAAGAATATACAGGATTCCTTGTCCTGAGACGAATCGATTGACTTATAATATTAATACATTCCATTGAAGATTAAAGAATCTGTGATTATTCATTAAATTTTAAAAATCAGTTTTATAGTGAAACTTTTTTCATTAACATAATTTAAAGTTGATACAAGAATAGAAAGGACTTCTTAATTCGAGACGAATCGATTGACCTATAATATTAATCCATTTCACTGAAGAGTGAGGAAGTTATTGCCATTTTGATCGTTTATGATATTTGAAAAATCTGTTTTTTAAAAGGATAACTTTTTTCATCAACATAGTCCAAAGTTGATGCAAAAACAGAAAAGACTCTTTGGTTCGAGACGAATTGATTGACGTACTTGTATTTTTATATTTTTACTTCCTCTATGAGGAAGCAAATATATTTGCTAATAAGTCATAATGAGGAAGCAAAGTGCTCATTGGAAATGAGCACCTCACAATTATAAATACAAATAAAGTGGAAACACCCGAGATTGAATTCACAGCTATTTGGTTATTTTGTAGTGTTTAGGGTACTTAATAGTGGAGCGAAACGATTTTGCAAAATTTTCAATTTTTCAAAAGTTATTAGCAATTGAAAACTTAGAACCTTTTTTTAAAATTTTTGATAATCGTGGATTTTAACATTTTTTAAAAAACAATAATATTCAAATCCATCTTAATTTAACATTAAAAGGACATCAAGAGCATTAGGAAGATCGAAATCCATGAGGTACAAAATGTTCAAGCTGCCACTGGGCAATGGTTTTTGAGATGTTATCAATAAACAAATTTTAAAAATAAAAATGCAGAATTTGAACTATTTTGATCATGTAAGCATTATTCTTTTACGTAAAATTATTACTAGGATAATGCTAAATAGTTTGAATTCAAAAAATTGAGATTGAATTAGCACTGAACAATCACTGCTACTTTCATAAACAATTATTATGAAGAAATGCATAATTTAGCTATTCTTCTGCATAAGAGCACAGTTTTTGTTTCAAAAAAGTATTAATAGACTTCTAGTGCGTGATTCTTGAATGAACTGAACCAGAATTCAACCAAATTTCTAATTTTTATGAATATTTAATGTAAACAAATGAACATTATAGCCGTTTTTCAACATAAAAGCACCGTTTCTTCAGATAGAATATTATAAGACACGTTCTGCATCACATTTAGTAACACTGACTCAGTATTTAACAATTGTGCATTTGTTCATGATAAATATTAAAAAAAGTAATGAATGTTGTTAAATGCTGGTTCAATTCAACTACGAATCACGCACGAGGAATTTATTATTACTTTTTTTTGCGAAAGAAACTGTGCTTTTATGGAGCAAAATAGCTACATTAGGTATTTCTTCACAATAAATGTTTATAAAAATGATAGGTATTGTTCAGTCTTAGTTCGCTTTGACTAGAAACTTTGCAGTCTGTGCCTAGCAATAATTTCACGTAAAAGAATAACGTTTACGAGGTCAAAATTGTTGAAATTTTGCATTTATTTATCAAACTTGTGAAACTAATGGATTTCGATTTTTTCTCATCTATTTGAGTTTTATCAAATTTTGTGATCCATGCCGGTGGTCCTACCCTTATCAGTGCGCGGACGAGAGTTAGAAACTCAGAAAAAAAATTTCACGAAAATTATAAAAGTTACAACTTTCATGCTTTAATGTCAACTTGAAAAGGCTTCAAATATTATTATTAAAAAAAGATAAAAATTGATAATCTCCTTCAGCTAGAAAGACAATAATCAAAAATTGTTCTTGAAATAAATTAATAAATATTTATATTTATATATCAATCTTTTTCGCGTGAGTTTTTCTATGGTTATTTTTTTTGTAGGGTCAATAGGTACACAAATGAAAAATCTTTTCAAAGAAGAGTCCTGAATATTCATTTGTTAATAACTTTTGAAAAATTGAAAATTTTGCAAAATCGTTTAGCATTACTGCTTAGTACCCTAAACGCTACAAAATAACCAAAAATGAGCAAAATCGATTACGTGAATTTTGCCTTTCACACGGAACTCCCCTTTTATATATTATTGCTCTGTCTGAATTAAAAAATGATTTTCGATACACTTTTGACAACAATTACATCTTTCATAATCCACAAGAAAATAAGTTGTTCAATTTTTTAAAAAATATTATTTCATATTTAATTACTTTTTTAAAATTCCAATATTTAATTTATTTTCTTTTCCGAAAATAAACAATGGACAACAAATAGTTTTAAAACAATTTTCTTGAATTTGAAACTCGCGCCATTATCGTTTTAAACAATCCATTGGCAGGGTTGGCAGCTCTGAAGGGTACTTCATTTCCCGCTTCCCCCAAATTTTTTCCGGAGTCAATAATGTTGGTTTTCGTCGGTATTGTCGTGCAACCAAAAATGAAGCATTTATTAAAGTAAATGAGTATTCAAGGTATCAATGCGGAATATCCGTGTCAATTTATTAAATTCGCGTGCCCTGGAATCAATAAATAAAATCGCGAGTGCTGGACAAGTGATAGTGTTTCGTAAATCTTTGTTTTAAAAATGGTCCTTTCGTCCATTTCATTATGTCAGTACCTATATTGTTGGCGCCGTTCGTTCGTGTTTCTCGTATCGTTTCAAAACATTATTTGTTTTCCAAAATCTTTTATTTTAGTTAATTTACGAGTTCGAGTCAGCCATATTCTTCGGACCATGAAATTCCTGCTAAAGCCAGAAAGCTGAATTGTGCAGAAGAAAGGTTAGTTTTGATTTTCACCTGTGCAAAAATCCATTGAAAATGTAATTTAATTATAAGATCTGAAATCAAGTTTGGTTATGTTTTGCTTATCACGCATGGCAATCATCAAAATTAAGTCGGTTAACGGTCAATATTTTTACATCTATTTGTCTTTTGAATTAGTGACGTCCGGACACTGCATTTTTATAAAACGATTATGTAACCAAATACCTCATTTATATTTTAATGTAAAAGATCAATTTTAGGACTCAGTTCAATATTTGCTACATTTCGAGTCAAGATTACTTTATGGACGTTTCAAATTAAATATACATAGAACGAAGATGCCAGGACGGTTATAAACTATTATTCTATTTTCCTTGACCTATAATATCCAACTTTTACAACATTATTAAGGCATTCAATTTTATCAATTCTTATGGTGTTATTATTTTGAAATAAGTCTAGGATGACTATAAGTCCGGATTTTCTCGGACATATCCTCTTTTTAAAGCATGCGACTTTTGTCCTACAGGGTTTTTCACTTTGTCCGGGCTTTTGAAAGTATAGGATTTTTTTGTTTTTAATTATAAGAAAATGATGTTTGAGTGAAGTTTAGTGGTTTTTTTTAAATAAAAAAAAACGAGTCTAAATTGTTGTGTAGTCCGGATTGAGAAGAGTGTAGTCCGAAATTAAAAAGTGTGCAGTGGAAAATTAATTTTATTTTTTAAACAAAATGTAGTTTTCTAAGCTTATACTTTGAAAGTATTGAAATTCAACTTCAATGTTCATTAAAAATATTATTCTTTAATATATAAATTACCAAAATTCCTACTTATTTATCGCAGGATCCTCAGTCTTCCCCCTATTCCCATCTATTCCACTTTTTCTCGTTTTCCACCTAAGGCCATTTTAAACTTGTCCGATTCCTACTTTACCGACATTTTTTTTCTCAACAACTTACGTCCATACAAATTGAGATATCGAGTTGAAAATTCGCGAAATTATTAAAAGGCACTGAGGAATGTTTGTATGATCCTCAACTTCTGAAACTACAAAAAATTTTAATTTTGGAAAATCTTTGGTTTTTTTTTTTATATTCCACAAATTTTGGACCATACAAACGTTTTTTTGTGGCATTTAATTTTGAATTTAATTCGTGTGGACGTGAGTTGTTGCAAAAAAATGTCGATGAGATAGGAATCGGTTAAGTATCACATGGCCTTAAATGCGAACTGAATTAATAGAGCCCAATAAGGAAATCCAACTATTTTTGGTTGAAAGATCATTCTTTTCGGATAAACAGACTATTATATTTTTGGTTAAGAACTAGTTTTTTGGTTAGGAATGTTATTATTTGGATGAAAATGTAATTGATTTGTTAAAAAGTCATCCTTTGTGGTTGAAAATTAAACTGTTTTGTTGTAAATTCGTATTTCTGGCTTCCAAATTCAACTACTTTGCTGAAAAATCCAAATATTGGGTTGAAAATTAACTTTTTTGTTGAAAATTCAACTGTTTCAACAATTTTTTTGAAAATGCGTCTTTTGTGGTTGAATTTCAACTATTTTTGATTTCTTGATTTCTCAACTTGGGTGGGACTTGAACTACATTGTTATTAATTCATATTTTTGGGTTGAAAAACTGTTTTATAGTAAGCCCGACCTTTTGGCTTAAATTTCAATAATTTGGTTGAAATTTTTCTTGTATTGACTGAAAAATCTTTTTTGGTTTCTTTTTTCGATTTTTGTTGAAAATTCAGCTAATTTTGTAGAAATTTCATCTTTTTTTTGTTAAAAATGAAACTTTTTAGTAGAAAATTATTCAATTTTGGTGGAGGATTCAACTAGTTTGTTGAAAATTCAACTATTTGGTTTCAAAAATTCCACTGTTTTGTAGAAAATTCATCTGTTTGGCTTGAAAATTCAACAATTGTGTTGAAAGTTTTTCTGTTCTTGACTAAAAAATCTTTCTTGGTTGAAAATTCAACTCTTTTGTTGAAAAATTGACTATTTTGGTGAAGAATTCAATTACTTGGTGGAAAATTATCTTTTTTTCTGAAAATTTATATTTTTGGGTTGAAAATTTAACAGTTTTGTAGGAAATTCGTTTTTTTTGTTGAAAATTCAACTTTTCGGTAGAAAATTCAACTGTTTGGTTCAAAGCTTAACTCTTTTGTAGGAAATACGTCTTTTTCCCTTAAAAACTCTACAATTTGGTTGAAATTTTTTTTCATCTTGACTGAAAAATCTTTTTTGGTTGAAAATTCAACTTTCTTGTTCAAAATTGAACTATGGTATTTTGGTAAAGAATGTAACTATTCGGCAGAAAATTATATTTTTTGTTTAAGTTCCATGTTTTTGGGTTGAAAATTCAACATTCATCTATCCTGTTAAAAATTAATTTCTTTGGCTAAACACTCATATCTTTGGTTAAAAATTCATACATTTTGTTGAAAATACGTCTTTTTGGGTAGAAAGTTATCTCTTTTGGTAGAAATTTCATCTTTTCTGGTTAAAATTGTAACTGTTTGGTTGAAAACTAATCTGTTTTATTTAAGGATTTAACAATTTTTTGAAAATTCGTCTTGTGTGGTTGAATTCAACTGTTTTTGAATTGAAATGAAAAACTTTGTTGATTCATTTTAGTTGAAAGTTTATCTCTTTGGTTGAGAATTTAACTATTCGATTGAAGATTCATCATTTTGGTTTAAAATTCAACTATTTAGTTAAAAATTCATCTATTTTGTTGAAAGTGCTATTTTTTTATTAGAACTTTTAGGAATTTAAAGCGTATCAAATTGCATTTAATATAGTACCTACATTAATTGTATTTAAGAGATATAGTACGTGAAAATTCAGAGTACACAATATTACTTCGAAAATAAAGTCATGAAAGTCTTTGAAGAAAATTATACGTCCCCGACTACGCCGGGATTTATTTATTCCCCTATTCTCGTAAAAAATCCTCTCATTTTTTCTATTTTTAGAACATCTTTTGGCCTGTGAAGTCTGTTATCGATACTGTTGAAAGAATGTTTTTTTGGATTCTTCTTGTAAGTGGAGGAAGGGAGGGGAAGGGACATACAGAAGTGTGTAGTTTGAAATTTGAACCATTTTAGGTCCTGTAAAATATTAATTTGAAAACTTTGGAATATATGTGAGAATGCTTTATATATTTTTCTTTGAAAGCAAATTTTCCAATTTATCCAATTTATATTTACCCTAATTTTTTTCTTATAGAATTTCAGGATAACAAAGCACAAAGCTCCTTATTGTATGTATTTCGAAAAATCACGTTGAAGCTTAACGTTTTTAAAAAAAGTAGAATTAAAACTTTAGTCCTAATTTTTTCCTTTTTCTTCAAGCCCTGTCCTACTTTGTCCTCTTTTTTAAAGTCCAGTTGTCCTACATTCTGAAAATCAGCTCTGGCCACCCTAAATGCATCTGAAAATTATTTGTATAACTTACGTTTTAACGTTATAAAAATAGAAAACAAAAACGTATATCTGAAAATTATTTGTATAACTTACGTTTTAACGTTATAAAAATAGAAAACAAAAACATATAATCTCACTTCGACCAACCTTTAAACTTAACTCGATTTTTGCTATTTTGAATACTGGCGTATGAGTTTCGACGATAGAGAGTACTCGAATATGTCGCGCTCAAAACTAGGCTTCGAGTAAAGTATCAAGGAATGTCATTTCCGAAAGTAGCTTACTCAAAGTTTCTGAAATATAACTTTCCAGAACTATAACGTATCTATAGAAATTGGTTTGCCGCACAACTTGGTCAGATCTTGTCATTCAGTGACTGTTTGCTTCACTTGGAGGAAATCTATATTCCGTTAGTTTGTATCATAACATATCTAGTCTAAAGACGCATTTATGTCTTTTTGATGATCCAATTTTGGAGAACAATCCTGAATCAAAGTCAAATATCAAACTTAGGAACAATCTCAAATTGAGAGCACAAACATTCCTTTCGAAAATGCCAAAAATGTTGTGATAATTTACGATTTGCTGAGTATGATAGATAATTTATCATAATGTAAAATTTATAAGATTTGGATTCACTTTTATTGAGGAAAAGATACTGGAATATAAAGTACGTTTTTGGAAAGTGACTACATATATGTAGGAGAGCAAGAAACTCGAAAGCTCGAAACAATATCGAATATCAGCTTTGAATTTCAACGAACTCCATGAAAAATTCAAAAGTTGCATTCAGAGAGAGTATTTTGAATTGCATTAATATTTTGCTTTCAAGATTTTAAATGATATTGGCAAATATTCCTTAAGATACGATTGCTTTTTAGGGTTGAATTGTGCTTTCAAATATTTTTTGCTGCAAAACATTTATTTATTAAATGTGATATGAACAGAGGGTTAGTTTCAAAAAGAATAGCATAAAAATACATTTTCACGACTGAAAGTCGCCAAATAAAAAGTTACGAGTGATAAAATTAAAGCGTTTTAAAGTTACTAGTAGCTGTACGAAGCAAATTGAAGGAGTGGCAAAGAGCATTTTCACATTTATATATAGAGCCTGTAGAGAGGAATAAAGAAAAATTATTTTTCAATGGTTGCAAAAATGTTATTATTATATTACGAACTAGAAAAAAAAAAAAATCTTCTCTTTTGATGCCCCAAATCATAAGTCGGGTGAGATATTTCGGCAATATCCCTACAACTGCGACTATAATTTATAATCGCCAATTTTTGAAAATCAAACTAGTTATTCTCAACATTTTTCAGTTCGGATATTATGAGGGCAGTTTTTGAGGGTGAACCCCCAAGGGGTCAACTAGCCTATAATTTTGGTCATAAAAAGCAGATATTTCACGCTAACGACAATTTTCGAATATCAAACTCGTAATTTTAGCACTTTTCGGTTTCGGTATGATGAAGGTGGTTTAGAGGTTTTTCCGAACGCTCTCATATGGCCTATAATAATTCGGGGCATAAAAAAAAGAAGATTTTTGACATATTTCAATTGGCAAATATCAAAATTCAAACTGGTCATTTTCAACATCTTAGGTATGCATATAATAAGTGTGGATTTATGGGGTTTTGCCAAACGTCTCACTCAGCCTATAATTCGGGGGATAAAAAGTAGATATTCGGCGTTTTTTAATATGAAAATATTGAAAATCAAACTTGAATTTTGCATGTCTCGGTAATGGGTGATGTGTAAGGTATTTAACATCTCAAAAAGCTTCGATTTGCAAATTTTTTTCGACATAATATAATTTTTTGTCCTTCTAACAAGGAATGATTCCCAAGTGTTTGCCTCTGATTTGCTTGGTTATCAGATATGTTTTAAAGGACCGAAAAATCAGATAGACTATGTTTTTTATTTTAGCCTGTTTTCGTATTTAGAAGGTGAATCCGCCCCTCAATATATTTTGCTGAACCACGAAAATTCGTAATTTGAATAATATTCGTCAATTGTCAAAAATGAAAAACATGTAGCATATATTAATTTGATTCTAAAAAAACTTAAACGAAAATTGATGGGTGAACTAACCCTAATGAGTCAGTTAAGTCTGTCTTGCAATACAAAAATTAAAAGTCGCACAGAGATAGAACAAATGAACAGAAAATTTATGCAAGCACTATTTCGTGAAGAACTAACCCGAAATTACCATAAAAATTACAACCGACCCCAAAAGCAGAACTACCCCTATAGTGCTAGTTGTATCAAATTTGTAATAAAAAAGTGAAAGGATGTTCCAGCATGGAAATCAGTTTATTTTACTTATAATTTGTTGATTGTATGACGCTGTTACCACTCGTCACCCTTATTAGGGGGTAAACTATCCCTAAATTGCAAAATACACATATGCCAAAGAAAAAACTTGTAACAAAAATTGTGTTTAATTTAAAAAAACGTGAACAAAGTTCATGTTATGATAATAGAATAGTGATTTGGTAACTTACCTCCAGTATCGAGGGTTGAAGTACCCCTTGAAATAAAAAATTAAAAGGCGCGTAATCTTTAAACAAATGCAGAGAAAAATCAGGCAATCCTCATTTCATAAAGACCGAGCCTTAGTTTACCTTAAAAATTACAATCTACTCTAGAAGGAATAAACCAAAAATCATATGCCTTTTAGTGGTAGCTGATACGTTTATGAATTGTGTAACCAAAGATTACGCGTCTTTCTCATTTCTTATTTGAAGAGGTGATTAAAACCCTGATACTGAAGGTAGGTTATCAAATCACTATTCTTTAATCATAATAAAATTGTTGCTCAAGATTTTATAGAATTAAACAAAAATTTTGTTACAAGATTTTTTTACATATGCTTATTTTACATACATTTTCTGTACATTTTTTCAAATCACTGTGCGACTTTTGAATTTTTGATCACAAGACAGGCGTAACTGACTAATCAGGGGTAGTTCGCGCCTCAATAGTCTTGGTGGATTATCAAGTTACTATTCTATCATCATAAAATAATTTTCGTTCAATTTTTTTAAAAATTAGCTTAATTTATCTCACATGTTTTTCATTTTTTGTATGCGTATTCTGATAATTAGCGGTAGTTTATCACCTAACAAAGGTGGCCCGTAGTAGGAGAATTATTCATTCAACAATTGATGACGTAAATCATCATCAAATCATCAACATCCACTAAACAAAGCTCTCCACGAGGGTCTATTGGTATCCAAAATCTTTCGTTTCAGGCGTCACTCTTCTCCTTATAAACAATTGTCCTCCATACATCCCTATCCTTGCATACATCTTTTGCTTTCTTTACATTCATACACCTTTTCTTGCAAGCTCTTTTATTCCCATGACTCTTTGTATCTTTTCGCTTTGAGTCTCATTCATACACTTGCTTAGCAAGACGTCCTCCATTCATTCTCTCAACATGACCAAACAATCTCAGCATATTTCTTTCACACTTGTCAATCAATGTTTCTTCAACACCACAATCATTGAGAATCCACTTATTACTAACTTTGTCCGTCAGTGTTTTACCGCACACATTGCACAGGAATTGAAATGCCAACCGCATTCACTTTACTCCCATCCTATCGCTAACATACAGCACTGATTGTTAGATTTTCATTTGCTAGCGTATAAAATCTTACAGAAGTAATCTTTAGCCTTCATTTAGGAAAACAAAAGAGACTCTTGCAAATATTTTAAACAATGAAATTCCATCCAGGAATCTTCTCGCCTTTCGCACACGGCGAGCTTAGTTCACGATCCACGACGCGAATGGGTAGTAGGTTGGTATAGTATATACCTTTAGGTGTCGGTGCTTCTGGAAAGGCAGTTCATAGTTACGCTGAGCAGCCCTTGATTTATGAAGGACTCATGTGTGTGTGAGCGGCATTCTTCATTAAGGAGGTACCTTGATCCTCATATTAATTGCTAGAACACGTTGCCCGCAGCATCCAGTTCTGCGTGAACACATATATTCGTTATAAGCGTATTCGTCTTGCACATGAATAAGCTCCTCTGTATGCGTTTGGTAAAGCTCAGTACGCGGTTTCACTACGAGCAAACGGAGCAAACAATGCTACTCCACCGTCCATTCACGTTATTCTGTAACTCATTCGTTAATCCAGACACGTCCCAAACGATGTAGTCCCATCCATACTCCGCATTTATGTATACAGTATACACCAAGGCAAGGGTATATTTCTGCATCAAGCGTGCGAAACCTACCAGGTTACCACCAAAGTGTATCGTCACGCAGGATGCCACCCCTGTTATCAAATCCTCGCTTCACTGCTTCAGGCTATGAGTCTATCGCTCTCAATGGGCGAAATTCCACGATACAAACGATTCAGGGATCCTTTCAAAGATATGGCAAGGCACAAAAACTTGAAATTGTGTGCTTATTACGTCACTCAAGTTAAGATACGAAGTCTGATCCAAAAGACTCGAGTCTGGTTGTTATAAAAGCTTTATTGAATGTTGATATGAATACCTAATCACCTTGAAATTATTTCTCTTCTGCACCTATATACTTATGGTAATGGTTTATCCATTGTTCCAAACATTTTATAAACGCATTTTTCGAAATACACTTTAGCTAGTTCGTCGCATATTTCTTTATCGCCTCTATGTCATCGAATCTTTGTCCTTTTAGCGTTCATTTCGTGGAAAATCTAGAAGTCAGCGGGAACCACGGCAGATGAGTAGGGTGGTTGTTTAACAACAGGAAGATTGTGATTTGTTAAAAGTAGCTGTATAGCGTGAGCTGTGTGTGCGGGCGCGTTGGAGTGCGACGCTTGAGAGCCGGGTTTCTATTTCTCAAGTCTTGCGAACAGCATCTCTCAGTCACTTCAGAACTTCAATAAAGAATGCCTAATTAATTGTTTGGCCTGTAGGAAAAAAGTCAGGAACAAAATGTTCACTGCCGGACGTTGATGGTCGTCTGCATTGTCTTATGTGTTTTAGCAGGTTTTTTTCTTGATTTCTTAGCTAGAATTCATCATCTTAAGCATTGTATATCTTATACCCTCCCGGAAAATTTTTGCCAAAAAGGTAACGAGCTGTTCAAAAACTACGTTAAGCTATTTTTGAACACTTTTTCCACCTCTCCTCTTCTTCGTCATACTTCATCACACAAAGGTTAAATCTCCCAGGATGACGCCACAAAAACGAAACAATTCTCCCCCCCCCCTCTTGAGTCAAATTTTTTTCTTCGATTTCATTTCATAAACGCCTAAAATAAAGCACAAAATGTACAAAAATGTAATATTTAGAAACTTTGCTTGTAAAATAAAGTCACTAATTTTCATTTTTTCAATCATTTGAAAAAATTATTATACGCATTTATGTTTTTCATGTGTTATGTTACATATTAAATTACCCCTGTCCTCTACGTCATAAATCCTCACCCAATATGGGGGGGG
>JAUMHM010000049.1:2508015-2534556 GCA_032362435.1 Melikaiella ostensackeni
TTACGACTGCTATTTAGCAATAAACCTAATTTTTTTCATGTCAAATGAAAATTGAAATACCGCTGTATACACCTGGCTTGATTAAACAAAATTTTACACGATAGATATTGAATTTTTACAAATATTACATTTTTTACCCTCGAACTTTGAACATCAAATTTCGATATAGAAATGAAATGATTTAATACATGTTTGTAACAAAAGAGTCCAAAAAACGTGGTAACTGAAATCTTGTAGAAAATTCGTATCAAATTCAAACAGTCGAATTTTATTCCACCTTGATGAAAAGTTCACCCAGAAATACCTTAAAATTTGTTTTGTTTAATGTATTTTAAATATTTAAAGAATATTGAAAGCACAGTGTTGGATTATGTTCATGTATGATTAGTGTATGATTATGATTATGTACTTCAGGATATCATATACAGCGTTCTCAAATCATATAAAATTTTCTGTAAAATCTATAAAAAAATGTGTTTTATCGCATTCATGCAAAATGAACCAAGTTTTACTCTCATGAGGAAGAGTTATTAGTGCACGCGTAGCGCGCACAATGTTCTAGTAATGATAAATTTGATATTTTTTTCTTTCACGATAACGATTTTAATCTATTTGGTTCAGAATGTCTTCCACCTGATTTAACTAATTCTAATAAATGTTTCTTTTTGTTCCAGGTGAGTTCTCTTCCATGAATTTCAACGTACTGTAAGAAATTTAGAATTAATTATTATTCAAACCCAGATGATTTGAGCTAATATCGCCAACTTTGTCTCACTTAAATATTTGAAATTTCAATACTTAAATTTCAATTTTAATGATTTCAAAGCTTTACTAGGTATTGATATCAACAATGCTTTTTTGTGATTATTAGACCGAGTAGGTTACATTGTATTTTTCATGAATAGAATTGATATTCGCTTCCTTCGTGATTATCAAAGATTATTTTGAAATATCGAGATTTTTTGAAAGGGGTGACTTTTTCCGATATGTCCATTTAAATATAACTGCTCTATTGTATAACTTGATGGATTATTCCCGTTTTGAGCAATTTCTATATACTTCGATGCTTTCGATAATGACGCGATTGTTTTCGCAATTCAGACTGCTATTCCCATTTCTCTTGCAATTTTTTTTTCCATACACGTGGTGTATAAAGTTCCGATACTGGTAAACCTCAACCTGGGATTTTCACTCCGAATGTTTTGACAGCCTTCCGGCAGTCAGTTTTTCCGTCAATAATAGAGTTGAATAGAATGAAGTTATCTCTGGGAGCAATCATGGTTACAGAATTAAATTTCCTAGTGGTTTTCCACTCAATCTTTATTGTTCTTCACGTCCACTTGCGAATTTATGTTAGTAAAAGTTTCCTTTTCAAACACAACCTTTCAAATGAGAAATTGTTGAAACCGGTAACCGTCATAAGTGATAACAATAAATCTCCAGATTGATTCAATCGATTTTCGTTCTTCTGCTGCAACTTCGTTATTTCGCTAATGGCTAAAGGTTCAGTGTTCTTGTTGTAGCTTCTTTTAGTTCGATATCGTTTTTCTATTCTGAGATTCTATAATGACGGTTGCTGTGATTATTGAGCTACGATTCTGATTCGTATTTTAAAGTAAAGAGAGAAAATTAATCGAAGTTTTAGGAAATGATAACAAGAAAATTTTACCTTTTTTTAATAAAAATTCATTAATTTCAATTAGTGGGCATTGTAAAATAAAGAACAGTAATTAGTTTTAAAAGCATATATTTGAAATTTTATATGAAACAATGTAGTAATAACTCAACTATGTGAAACTTATAAGCAGTATTTTTTAGGATTATAAATGTTGGAATCCATCAATAAAGGCTTTAATTTTTGGAAAATATAGAAGTTTTATGATTTCGAAATTTAAAAGCAACTTCAGAATTTGAGAAGCATTCAGTTTAATAATTTAAATGTTGGAAACGATCTATGTGGAAAAAAGTGGTGTAACGAAATGTTTTGAAAATCTCGCACTCATTGTTGTTGAAAATCTGATTGGCTTTTGAATGACTTGAAACTTTTCCATTTATTATATTTGAAATTTAAAAATGAAATCAGCTGCTAAATTTGAATTTTTAATTTAATTTGTGATCGTTATGGTGGCGAAATATTTTATTTTTTTGCAAATACATATCTTAAATCATCTACTTTAATAAGAGAATAGAACTTAATTTTATTAAATAAAAAAAAATTATACATTTCCGTTAACTCTTTAATACCCAGGGGCTGATCATCTTAATTTTGAGTGTGCACCAGATATTAAGATTTTAAAGATTTCTAAAAAATTTTCACAAAATTTCAGGAGATTTCAGAAGCTATCTTTGGGTTTTGAAATTGAAAAAAACTTTATCATTATCAGTACAAACAATTTTTCGAGATTGTAAAGAATTGTGGAAAATTTTAAAGATTTTTATAGAACATGTATGAATTTTAATCGATTTAAGAAGATTTCAACGGATTTTAGGAGATTTAAAAACATTTCAAAAGCGTTTTCAATGGGTTTTATAATATCTTAGGGCATATCACAGAAACTTCAGAGGTTTCAATGGATTTCAAACAATTTTAGGAAATTTCAAAGTATTTTAAAAGATTTTAGGGATTTTCGAAGTATTTCACAATATTTCAAGAGATTCCACAGCACTTCCAAAAGGATTGCAAGTTTTTAAGGGCTTTAAAGAGATTTATAGAGAACCCAGAATATTGAAAGAGATTTAAAGGATTATCGAAGTATTTCAAAATATTTTAATGGATTTCACAAGGTTTCAAGTTACTTATGAAAACTTCGAGGGATTTCACAGGATTTTGGTTTCTAAAAATTTAAAGGAATTTCACAGGATTTCCAGGGATTGCAAAATATTTCAAATAATTTCAATAGGACTCTAAGGATTTCAAGTAATTTCAACAGGTTTAAACAATAATGAGGGTTTTAAATGATTTCAAAAAATGTTATGGGTTTTTCACGGATCTTCAAAATGTTTTAATTGATAATGACGGATTTTGAAAAATTTTCTTCGTGAAAGGTTCAAAAGGTTTCAAAAGATTTCAAGAGTAGTCGAACTCTCATTTAATATTGAGGCATAAGTGTTTTAAAATAAACCAGTGTGTCTAGCGTCCTGCAAATCCTTGAAAACCCGGAAAATTTCTTGAATTTATTTTTTACCTGGAAAAACCTGGAAAAGTACTGGAATTTCGCTCATGGTCCTGCAGTTTTTATCATCTTAAAGGAAAAATATATTTTTGAACTTGTTTGATGCTTCACCGTTACGCTTTATTTAATTGATATCTAGAGATCAGTGGTTGGCACAAGTGCGAAAATGACTTTAAAATCAGCCAATCAGGAGACGTGTCCTCAATATAGTCACACTTCTCCGCATTGAAATCATTTAAAAAATGGACATATATTATTAAACAAATTTTTTAATATTAAGAGTTTCAAACTTTTCTGAAACAATATTGAATAATTAATGATTTCGAATTGAAAGCGTTTGAAATTCAAAAATAATATATTGAGCCATTTTAAACTGAAAACGTTACATATAAAACAATTTTAGATTAGGTAAAATTTTTAAAAAAAAGTTCTGAAAATTGAAAAATTTCAAATTAAAATTTTGAAAATTGGACAATATCATTAGAAAGGAGTTGAAATTGTATCATTTGTAATTCAAATCTTTCAAAATTGAAAAATTTTATTTTTTATTGAAGAATCTCGAAATTGAATTATTTTAAATTAAAATTTCAAAAATAGGACGATTTCAAAGCGTTAAAAATTAAATAATTTCAGATTAAAGTTTGAAAACTTTGATCATTTGAGATTCAAGGAATTGAAATTGTATTATTTATAATTAAAGCGTTGAAAATTTAGTAAATTGAAATTGAAAACTTTTGACTTTAAATAATTTCCAACTGGAATCGATTAAAATTTGAAAATTTGAAATTCAAAACTGAATCGAAAGTTTTATAGTCAAAGCTTCTGGAATTCTAGAATTTCAAATTATTATTACATGAAAAAATGATAATTAAACATTAAAAAAGAGTAGGCAAATTTTTCTGATCAAAAAAAATTCATTCTCATTTTTACAATTCAAAATGGAAAAATTTTTTATTTCAAACCTGTAGAATTGAAATATCCTGAAAAGAATGTTCAAAATGAAGTAATTTTAAACAGCAAACATAAAGTATGGGAAAATTTCTACTGCAGAACGTTGAAAATTCAACAAAGTCGAACTTAATTCAAAACTCAAAAAATTTTTAATCACCAAGAATTATCATATTAAAATTTTTTATGCTCGCACTCTTCAATATTTAAATGATTGCAAGTGAATTTTAATCGTTCAATAACTCATTATTTTCAATTTTTGATTCTACTTTTCGAAATTCAACCATTTTAATTTTAATTGCAAAATTAAAACTTATGAAAGGGAAAAATTAAAAATACAGCATTTAACATGAAAATTCAGAACAATAGAATTGTAACCAATCAAAATTAGAGAAATGATTAAATTACTGAGGTGTTAGTATCAGATAGCTCAATTTTTGTCTATTGTGATTTCAAACAACACAATTTTGAACTTTTTAATTTTAAATCGTTTGATTTTTAACCCTCCAGAATTTAAAAAACCAGACAATTTTCTACGGTGAAAATAACACCCAAATAATTTGTAATATTCAAATCTAAAATTATTAAATTTAAAACTGACTATCAAGTCTTCCAATATAAAATTTTGCAATTTTGAAGGATTTAAAAGAAAAATTGTCCTGATATTTTCAATATTTCAATTTGAAACAATTATCGATTCAGGAGGATTTCAATTTAAAATTGTTGACTCATTAAGGCTATCAATTAAAAATTATTGAACAATATTAGCAGCCAAATTATCAATCTTAATCTAAAGTATTTTAGGGGGCGTCCAGAAACAAAACAAAACAAAAAAGTGGGGAAACAATGCAATTTTATAAAAGGTTAAACTGACGTATACTAATAAGTTGTCACACAGACAAAGGAAAGAAAAAATCGCGAGTCAAAAACACGCGAAAAGCGAGGGAAAACATAGGAGCTTTATTGTGGACAAAGTGAATGAATGTATTTGAAGATTATTATTAATAATTTATATTGAATTATACATATTTTTTCCAGTAAAGTTAATTGTAATAATTAAAAATTGCATCTGGAAAAATTTATTTTTTTGTCCTGGGAATCCTGGAAAAGTCTTGGACTTTTGTTTTGAAGAAACGCTGGACACCCTGGATAAACGAATATTCATTTGTCTTATTTTTAGAGTTTGTGGCCAGTGAACTGTTAGTGGCCATTTTCTTACATATTGCCATATTTTAAGTAACTTATGGGCCGTTCAAGTATGACATGACGCTTTGTCAGAACAATTTTTACCCCCTCCCCTCCCCTCCGTCACGCGTTTTCTATAGTAAGTGTGTGTAACTTCAACATGGGCGTCACACTACAGCTGACCCCCCCTCCCTCTTCCCTAGGCCTGTGACGTAATAATTGAATGGCCCCTCAAAACTTATAAGTAAAGTGCTTAATTAATAAAAAATACTTATTTTTAATTAATTCAGCCCTTTTCAGTGCAATACAACTTACTTCATAAAATATGGAAATATTTCATGCATGGCTACTTATGAGACAAATGTGGTGGCAAACCATACCTCTTTCCTACATTTCTATTCAAAAAATGGGTAAGAAATGAGAAAAAGGACAATAATCGTGCGCTTAGCGCGCGTGTTTGTCGGCTTGTTGAAATTGAAAAATTTATGTTCAAGAAACCTTTTCAGAATACAAAAAGTTAAACACTTTTTTGGATTGTCTAAAGCTTGTAGCTCAAAGCAGAATTTTCGTGATAGAGAGGAGAGACATTCATTAGGGAGGAATTGTAGAAGAGGGTGTGCCTGGGAGGGATTATGTGAGATTGGAAAGGGGTGGTAACCAAAGAAGTTGTAAGGGGTAGAGAAGAGAGTTACCAAGTAGTGGTACCTAATATGCATAATAGTGTCTGATTCCAAATTTGCATTCATGCCTGACCGAATCACCGTATTTCACCGGGTCACCAGAGCGTGCGGGCTCTTTGGAATGGAGGCTTACTATTGGCTCCATTTCTTTCAACTTGTATAGACTAGGACGTACAGCTCTGGGGATTCGGTCCTGCATACGATCTGAAGCTCAAAAAGAATCTCTTGTCCGAAAGATGGAAACATCATTATAATTAGAAAAAAGAAGTTGATTCAACGCAAAGCTAAAAAATGTTTTAGATCTTCAACTGCTGTCGTCAAATTGGAACATGTGATGGAAATAATTTTCATAACCACTACGTGGCTTTTCAATTACACCAAATAAAGTTTTGCTCTACAAAAATGTACTAAGATATTTTGAATACTAAAGAGAAATTTTGAGATGCATGAAATACTTGATTAGTCAATGAGAAGAGTTTGTTTAAAAAAAAGGAATCATTTTTAGGTAGGCAGGTTATCGTGAATTCCGGAATGAAGATTTTCATGAAACGTATCAGTAACCTCTCGATGGAAGCCAATATTTCGGAATTTAATAATGAATTAATTTGATGGAAGGCTGCAGGAAAAGCGATCAACTATCGATTACGTGCTTGAATACACCATTGGTGTGGGATATTTTAATATCAAATTATAAATGTATATCGTTGATGCTCTTGTGGTTTATTCAATGGGTACTGATCATCGAGTAATATAATGGCTTTTTATTTTGACCATCGACTAAATTTTTCCTGTACAACTTTGCGAACAATAATGTCCATGGGAATTTATCTAATGAAAACTTGAATGCCATAAGAAACACGTGGCTTTAAAACTTTTTAAGGTTCACTCAAAAAGGTGGAACATAGGAAATCGAAGACGTTTTAACGATGCCGCAGGTTTTATCATCGTTTTGTTCGATCGTAAGGGTTTCAAGAGAGGGATAACAACTCAACCTATAATCAGTTATCTGGTGTATAAACGTTCGGGTATATCGATTTTGAGATTGATAACAGAAATAAGGATGAATACTTTTTGTTAAATTTTTAATTGCAGGAAATTTCAATCTGAAACTACCTACAATAATTAATATTCACATGCATTAATATTTAAAATAATTAAAATTGCAACATATTTCAAACATGAAAATACACTCAGCCCAGGCTTAATTATACATAAATTAATTAAATATGTAACGAAACTAGTTCTCCAAAATATTTTTAATCCATGAAAGCTGATAGCATATAATGATGAACTCTTAATTAAATAATAATAATAAAAAACCTTCTTTGCCCTCAAATTTCCTTCATTGTTTTCTATTACCGCATGGCCACACGTGCTCTCTTATTGCGAAAAATGGCTATTCTTAATAAATTACTAAAATATTGCTTTTATAAGAGCGGACATAAAACTTTCGCAGGAGCGGTTAAAGAGTATCGTTAATGAAAAAAGGAGAAGTAAAGATAATCTTTATTGTATGGCTGACTCAACGCGCACATTTTCTACTGCAACTTACTCAACGCTCGTTTTCCAACAAACTGTCTCGATAAAAGTTACCGTAAACATTTTTGTTCGTCTTTTGTATGAGTCTCATAATTTGAAGTCTTCAAACTTAGAAAATTTCAAATGGGTTAGAGTTAAAAATAGATAATTTCAATTTGAAATTGAAACAATGATATAATATCGTCATGAACAAATTTGTGGTTGATCCTTTGTACATTTAACGAAAACTTTTCTGGATATTTATTAGCAATCTTTAATAAATTTCTGAGAAAAAATTACTGAATCTTTTCAAGCGATAACAGAAAAATTTGTAACCCAGGGGTGGAGTTTCTTACTAGTTTCGGATACGAGAAACAAAGTGCAAGTGATTCCGCGGGAACATACGAGTACTACGTTTGAACGCACCATTAGACTGGAATTTATTGAAGGAAGGTAATAAAGTTCAACCAGGTACAATCCGAAGCCATTCAAAGTCGCGCTACTCACAACACGGCAAGAGGCCCGACGCATTGACTAGTGACCACCCGATAGTATATTCTCTGTGTATGTCTGGCTTAACCAATACTATCACCACCTTATTCGTGCCAGCCCTGTACCAAGCCATAATCGCAGATATGGTATCCGCTAATTGTACTGCCAAACTTCCCTGTGTTACAAAAACTGGGGCACCGGTTGGAGCAAAGTATAGTGATTCAACCATTTGCTAATGCGCTTTCTCAGATAATATCAAAGTCATTCGTAAATTTTAAATGATTTCTTCTTACCATCTTATGGTTGAATTTTATTTCTTCTCTTTTTTTCTGTAGTGTGACAGAAGTTGAGATAAAATTATGGTAGGCATGAGCTAAAAAAAGGCGTGGCCTTTGGCGTGAAAAGGCCTGGAAATGGCGTAGCTAAGTGCAGTAAGCAAGGGAAATAGGCGTGAAAAATGAGTGTTGGAGTATTTTCGAAATGGATTCTTATTACTAAAGGTTGGCTAGTATTTTCTGTACATGGCACAATACTAAGAGAACTTTATTTTTGATATTTTCCAAAATTATTAGCAAAACGAGGGAAATGGGTTTGGCAAATGGGCGCTACATTACTGTCTTTGTTACTAAGAATTAGTCAGTACTTTCTGCATACTGAAATACAACTTCCTTCTTGACATCTTGAAAAATTTTTAGAGGATGTTTGTCTTCTCTGAGTTTTGCCTGGAATGAATACTAAATTCTAGATAACGCACACTGGGAGAAGTGGAATTTCCATAGTTTAGAAATTTCCCGGAAGTTAAGGGATGACACTAAAGTGTACCGCAGATACCCATGGAGGATAGGAACAGGGGTGTGTTAAAACTCTAGTGACCTGAGATTGCAAATTGTCAAACACACAAGAAGATTTCTGGTGGAGGCTGTGGACCATGATACTGCGTGGCGATAACTTTGGAACAATTTCGACTGATTCCGCATCTCAATGAATTTTTTCTGTAGTGTGGCAGAGGTTGAGAAAAATTATGGTGGGCGTGAGCTAAAAAAGCGTGGCCTTTGACGTAAAAAGACCTGGAAAGGATGTGACTGAGTGGCGCAGGCAAGGGAAGTGGGCGTGGAAAGTGGGTGCTACATTATTGTCTTTGTTACTAAGAATCAGCCAGTATTTTCTGCATACTGAAATAGAACTTTCTTCTTGACATTTTGAAAAATTATAAGGGGATGTTTGTCTTCTGTGAGTTTTGCCTGGAATGAATACTAAATTCTAGGTAACGCACACTGGGAAAAGTGGAATTTCCATAGTTTGGAAATTTCCCGGAAGTTAAGGGATGACACTAAAGAGTACCGCAGATACCCATGGTGGATAGGAACAGAGGTGTGTTAAAACTCTAGTGACCTGAGATTGCAAATTGTCAAACACTCGAAGAGATCCCTAGTGGAGGCAACGGACCGCGATAACTTTGGAACAATCTCGACTGATTCCGCATCTCAATGAACTTGAGCAGAAGGGATTGCACGGAAAGCTGGGGGACCGCCGCGGGTGCTGGCCACTGGTATAGAGTTGGGGCTTCAAACAGAACTTATCGTAAAACTTTCCTTGCGATTCGTGCAGGAACAGCGGAATAACAATCAATTAAATTTCCGGAGAATCTCTGCATCCGGAAGCTATACTAAGAGTAGCCTGTAGCCCCGGACTTGTCTCGAATTTCTCACTGAAGTTGAGTTAGCTAACTGTGAAAGACTTATCAATCGATATCAAGTATATCGAAAGATACTTGAAAACCGTACTCTATACATTATACTAGGTCTTAGCGTCGCTTTTGGTATTTTCCTCTTACTCACCTCACATCTTCCAAGTTACAAGACTGAGATACTCTCTGGAACTTAGACACTAATGACTTTTCTGTGGGTGAGAGACGACGCGACAGCAAGAGCTCATCGCGTCGACGTTTTCATATCGGCACGTATGTCCCTTGTTTTTCTTTTTAATTCAAGTATAAACGAACTTACTTTCCTCCCACTCTTCCATTTTGCTTGGTCAACGACTCTCGTCTAACAAACGTCCAAGGACCACTCAAGCGTGTTTACTCGAACACTACCGCCACTAAAGGCTGGTCCGTGAAAGATAATATGGTGTAGGAAACACCATTAGTGTAGTCAACCGGAAATAAAAGTTTTCCTTGGAGTAATGTGAGACAGTTAATGGCTTTAAAAGAAGGGCAAGGTTAACAATAATGTTACAAATTTTTGTAACAATTTTCCAATAATTACAAGTTTATCACTACAACGGAATGAAATTTCTTGTCGTTTGGCTTTAAGGTGAGTCCGCTGGCTGTCGGCATAACAAATAAAAATAAAAAATGAAGTCATTAAGTCTTACGTAATGAAACTATAAAAAATTCGCATAACATTGTTTCTTTTAGACGACAATGTGATCACGTGATTTAGGTGCTTATTTGTTTTCGCAAGTTACCCTTACCACGCGAGGATTTGGCTGCATTAATTCAGCAATCCATCGTTTTATATTTCCTTCGCGTGCGCAAAATTGAAGAGTCACAAGCAGGAGAATGAAGCATGCGCAAAGATCTTTCCTTTCTGATAAAGATGAGGTTAAATGAAAAGAGACACACGTGATATTGACCCAGGTCAATTATTCTCCCGAGGGATGGTACATTAAGGAATTATATGCGATTAAGTAACCATTATATCTATGTTCAGAAGAAATTAACTGGGGATTAACGGATTATATTTTATCGATTAGATGAACTTAGCTAGTGCACTCTGCTTGAATATGATGAGCGTTATAATTCCAGGAATAGATTTTCAAAGATTACTTCCTAGCACAGAATGATGCAAATTTAAATTATAAACTTTGCTTTTCCGCATTTTCTTATTACAGATATAGATTTTACATTTCTCTTCTCTAGTTTTCGAGAATTTATACAGATTTAAATTAATGAGTTTGAAGACGGAGACAGAAATACCCTTTTGAATTCCCCAACTTCGTACAATTTGGTTTCGAAAATGAAGTTAATGCTTGTAAATTGATTAAAACTAACTAACTACGTTATATTTCCTGACCCAATTTGAATTGGAGCTGCTGAATCTCCGAGAAACAGATATCGTAACACGATCAGCAGAAAACGGTTTGAAACTTGTACATTCAAATTATCGAGTTTCGACACTGCAAAGTAACTCGGTTTTCCGAATGAAAAGCCTTGTAAATGTGTCGCATTAAAAAAAGCGTAGTTTCAGATTGAATCGTGATTTTGAAAAGCGTAATAGTTCAAAGTATGTAATACCTATTTACAGGGTTCGCAGTCAATCCCCTTTTCCACTACTTTATTTTAAAAAAAGCCCCTATTATCCGCATATATGAGAATTTTTGTCATTTTTTCCCTTTTTTGAAGCTGCGAAAGATTTTTTAAATAGAAACCTATAATATTCAAAAATGCGCGCCACAATCTGTATTTGTGCAGTTATATGGTATGAGAAAATCAGATCTTAAAAAAATAGGAAATTTAGGTTACTTAAATATGAAGCTATTTACATTAAAAGATTCTTAACGAATAATTCTTCAAACTACCAATTTAAGAAAGATTAATAAAGCTTCCAAATTTGAATCAATTTTATTGAAATTAAAAAATTTGCAAGTTGAAAAACTATCTAATTTAAAAGGCTTTGCGATTCAACAATGTACCTTCAAATTTTCGAGATATTTTATTTAAAAAATCGTAAAAAGGAATTTAGATACCATCAAATAATTCAAAAGCTTTCAGATTCCAAAGGCTCGAGTTGAAAAAAATAGAGATTTAAAGCTCTTCTTTACTTAACAAAGAAGTGTAGAAACTAGGAATGTATCAATCTGAAATAATTTTTTTGAACCTTGTAGCATTGATATTTCTTGAAATTATCATTTATTGGAAAGAACTATTTTCTTATTTTTTTCGAATTTTTTCGCAAAAAATGTCTGTCATACTGTGATATCGCGACCTTCAATTTTGATTTTTCGATTCTCGGTCGATTTTCTTGAAAAAATAAATAAGTTCTAAATAGGATTAAATATTTATTTGGTCCTGAGATGTAATATATTGTTCAGAATATGCATGCAACAAAGTTGACAAAATATGAATTGACTTCAAGAACCCAATGCTCTACTCAAAGAAACAAAAGATTTATATCAAAAACAATGTATTTATAGAAGTTTAAGTAGCTTAGGATCAAACGAATATATCATTGGACTAAAAAAATCCACCATTGTTTAAAAATTTGAATATTCGGAATACAAAAATTTAAATCTACCATTTGCTGCGAAGTATTATTTAATGTATTAATAATTATATTATTGAAATAATAATTTTTTCACGAGGTATCCACAAATTTCCAAAATATTTCAAGCACAGTCAGTGCTAACGCTGAGAAAACATAGGAGTGTCAGATGACATTGTTCATTCAATATGCGATTTTTTCAATGAAATAATAAAATAATAAATATATAATATAATAATTAAAATAAAATAATAAAAATATTTCTTTGACTCAAAGAAACTGAATGACTTGATTCACACATAAATAAATGACCTCATTTGAATAAGTATGTATAGCGTCAAAAATTCGATTCCATTGAAATGAGGAAATATTTCTTGGGGTGTTGAAAAGAGATTCAAAGATACCAGGTTCTTGGCTCCCAAGAAATCATTTCCTTGACTTAATAATTTTTACATTTATTGTAGAGACATATTTCTTTCTATTGAAGAAATATCACCAAAGAAATGATTTCTTTGAATTGACTCTTTTGCCTCCAAACAATATTTACTTAACTAAAGTAAACAAATTCTTGGTACAAAGAAAAAAACCAAAGAAACCTATTTCTTTGGGTCAACTAATTGTTTTTTCACTGTGCCATCTAGACAGATTCATTAAATTTATCAAATTGATTACAATTGAAAAAAATTCTAATTTTCCTGTGAACGACCGGTTCTCGGATTCTATTTCACAAATTACTTGTACTTGATGTCGGACAACAGCAAAAAAAGTTTCACCCCAATGTCCCTATCGGAAGACATCGTTTTCTCTGAGTGGATCAATCGCAGTCTTCCGATAGTGATATTGGGATGAATTTTTTTTAGTGTTTCTCGACATGAAAAACAAGTAATTAGTGAGATAAAATATGAGGTCTTTTAATTTTTAATTTGAATTTTAATAAATTTGTCTAAATGACAATCTTCCGATAAGGATACTGGGATGGAACTTTTTTTTTTGCTGTTTTCCAACATCAAATACAAGTATTATATGAAATGTAATCCGAGAACCGAGCGTTTAGAGAAAAATTAGAATTTCGTTCATTCTACAACATATTTTAATTTGATAAATTTGTCTGAATGGCAGTCTTCCGATAGGAATATTAGGGTGAAAATTTTTTTGATCTTGTTTAACATCAAATTATATGAAATAAAATCCAAGAACCGTGCGCTTCAAAAGCAAAGTATTATTTCAGGGCTCATTTCAGGGTATTAAAATGAGACTCAGAAAAAAGCAGTCTCTAGTGGTACTAAAATGAGACCACTGATGACCAAAGTCATTTGTTTTACATTGAAAATAACAGCATGAAGTTACCTTATTCAAAAAACAGGAAACGCAAAAAATGATACCGTAAAAAAAGATATCTCTGGTTTTTACAGTAAGCGTTAGAATTGAAAAAACCAGAAAATTTTGTACGTTTAAAATTGCAATTAAACAATTCAGAATATTTGAATCTAAAATTAATTAATAAAAAACTGACTACTAAGGCTATTAATATGAAATTTCGCAATCTAGAAATGTTTGAAAGTGAAATTGTCCTGACATTTTAAATATTTGTATTTGAAGCTACAACAGTGAGAAATTCGAATCCTTTAAAAATTAAGAAATTCCCAACCAAATATTTTCAAATTTGAGCATTTGAAGTAAAAAACTTTAGTTTTGAGGCGTCAAGGATTAAACTGTTTTAGAAACTCACATTTAAAAGTATAATTTAAAAGTTAAATTATAGATATATAAAAGATAATAAATATATTATTTATAAGTACCATATCATGTAGTATCATCTGACTTCCAAAGTAACTGACTGTATTCTTTTACTAAGTTTAAATTTTAGATCAAAACTGAAAGTGTTGAATTTCAAAAAGTACAATTGAAAATTTGAAAATTCTTAATTCCCAAACGATTCAAATTTACTCAAAGTAATAGAAATTTTTGAAGGGTTTGAGTAGAAGAAAGTTTTAATATCCCAATTCGTCCCGACTAATTTTCTTTCTAGCTTTAAATGAAGTTCGGATTAGTTTAAGTTCAAAGGTTCTATAGTATACATTTTTTAATTTTTAATGTTGACCGTTTAAAATTGCTTTTTATTTCAAACGTTTTTTTAGAATAATTCTATTTTAAAGGTTTATGATTGAAAATTTTCCTATTTTGAACTGTTGAAATGAAGGTGAATTTATTTTTTTATTTTAGAAAAATTTGTCTGATCAATTCTTATGTTGAATCATAATTTTTTTAATTTAATAAAAGTTTAGATTTCTGGAATATCAGAAGCTTTGACTTTGAAATATTCAATTCAGTTTTCAATTTCAAACTGTCAAATTTTAATCGCTTTGAATTTAAATTCATTAAAATGTAGAAGTTTTTAGTTTTATATTATTCAATTTTGAATGCTTTTAATTAGAAATAATACAATTTTCATTCCCTTGAATTTTGAATGATCTATTTTTCAAAATCGTAAACGAAAAAGATTCAATTTATAATGTTTTCAAATTGTCCTCTTTCCGAAATTTTAATCTGAAATTATTCAGTTTCGAGATTCTTGAATTCAAAATGAAATTGTGTAATTTTGAATACTTCGAATTAGAAATGATGCAATTTCAACTGCTTCTCAATGAAATTGTCCAAATTTAAAAATTTTATTTTGAAAGTTTTGAATTTTGAAAGCTTCTGTTTTAAAATTTTGCAATTATGATTATCCAATTTTAAACGCTTCTATTCAGAAATGATACAAGTTCAATTCCTTTTCATTCCATTCGAAATATTGGCCTTTTTTGAAAATTTCATCTGATCTAAAACATTTCGAATTGGAACGTTTTAAATTCAAAGTAATTTTATACATTTTTTTAAATTTCAAACGTTTTCAATTCGAAATTCAAATTTATAAAATTTCTTTCCGCAATTAGAAAAAATTAATTTATATTTTCGTTTATAAACGTTGCGAACTTCAGCGACATGATTGATAGAAATACACATTTTTCAACGAACAAATTAAACTCTAATATTATGAATATTTTTAATTTTGATGTGCAATTTTGCACGTAAAGGTCGGTTTGTTCCGGATTTACCGGCAATTTTTATTTGGTACTCTGATAAATAAGTCTGTTTAAGATTCAAGATTCATTTTATAAAAGAAATCAAATAATAGAAGATATCGAATTCTCTGCACGCACTTTGAGGCGAGAGCATTGTGTCTGAATTTTTCGACTCAATCAGGACACAAAAGGGGTGCATCCTCCCCTCGCACGACTGATTCCGTCAGCGCACACAAGTCTGCTGGGTTAGAGGAGGTGGATTAAGTTATAACGGAGCCCCGGGGCTAAATGCACTTAACCGATCCTCCATTTACTCATCTAAAGAGTCTAAAGAGAGAGGGGATTTCCCCTTGGTGATTCGCACGTCAAGACGCTGCAAAGAACGCGAACAATTAAATACGAAAATCATTCTCATTCCTCTCAGCTTTATCCAATTAGACTCTTTTGTTGGTTCAGTAATGGCTGAGAAACCAGAAAAATGATGAAATGTTGAACCATTTTTTGTGCAATTTTCCAGAGATGGGTAAGTTACTTTTCAAAAGGAACTAGTTATGGTTACCGTTACATGACGAAAAAAGTAACTAGTTATCGTTATTGTTACCGAATCAAAATGCAACTTTTTTTTAGTTGCATTTGCATTTGCAAAAAAAGCAACTATCGTTACTTTTTTAGTTACTTTTGTATTTTAGAAATATATATCCAAATTTAATTTTTATAAAACTTCATTCATAACTTTCGAGTGATAGTGGTTACACTGTTTAATGAAAGTCGTAGGTTAGTCATGAGCCACAAAATATTTCTAAAACAAGGAATGTTTTAGAAAATTTTGTATTTCAGTGTGGAAGGAAAATTTTGGCTTTTCCATTTTGGGCTGTAAATCCCTTTGGCGCTGGAAATTAATTATTTCTGTCTAAAAGCGTTTTTTCAGATTAACCTAGTTACGACTTCCACTTCTAGATGACTTACGATATTCTAAGACAAACAGAAAATTTTTTAGAAGACGTTGAGTTTTCATCAAAATACATGAATTTTCAACTAAAAAGGATAAATTTTTAACCAAAACAGACATATCTTCAACAAAATACATGAATTTTCAAATAAAAAAGAGAAATGTCCAACCAAATAGTTGAATCTTTAATTAAAGAATATAAATTTTAAACCAAAAATGGAATGGTTAAATTTTCGTTCAAAAAAATGAATTTTTAACCAAAAAAAAATGTTAACCAAATAGTTAATTTTTCAACGAAAGAGATGAATTTTCAACTAAAATTATGAATCTTCAACACAAAAAAAAAACATTTTTGATAAAGTAGTTCAACTTTCAACCAAAAAAGATGAATTCTCAATGAAAAAGGTATGAGTTGAAATTTCAACCAAAAAAGATTTTCATTTTGAATCAAATACGGTTGAACCCAACCAAAAAAGACGAATTTCCAACAAAATAGGTAAATTTGTAACCAAAGAGATGAATTTTCAACCAAGAAGATAATTTTTTATCAAAAAAGACGAATTTTTAACAAAATACATGAATTTTTTTTCAATTGAAAAAAAAATAATTGTGAACGAAAAAAGATGACTTCTTAATAAAAAATATAATAGTTGATATTTCAACCAAAAAATATTTTTATTTTAAATTAAAAACAGTTACATTTGACCAAAAAACAATTCCTCAACAAATAGTTAAATTTGCAGTTAAGACAGAAACAAAATCAACCAGATTGTTGAAGTTTCATGCCAAAAAGGTGAATTTTCCACAAAAAAGTTGATTTTCAACCAAATAATAACATTTCTATCCAAAAAGGTTTAATTCTCAATTAAAAATGTAATATTTTAAATTTCAACCAAGAACGTAATTTTTACCAATAAAGACGAATTTTAAACAAAATACATGGATTTTTAGCTTAAAAAGATCAATTTTCAATCAAAAATGGGATAGTTAAATTTTTAATTGGGAAAATTAATTTTTAACGGAAAAAGGTTAATCCTCAACGAAAAATGTAATAGTTGATATTTCAACCAAAAAACAATTTAATTTTAAATCAAAAACAGTTATATTCAACCAAAAAATAATTTCCTTAATTTCCTCAACTAAAAGTTTAGTAGTTCATATATTTCACCAAAAAAATTTTAATTTCAAATCAAGAACAGCTTAAATCAACAAAAAAACTAATTTTTAACAGAACAGATGAATTTTTAACCGAATGAAATGATTTTTTTTCAAAATCGTTCAGTTTCGAACAAAATGATTAAATTTGCAAGAAAATGATAAAATTTTTAACCAAAAAAGATGAATTTTCAACTAAAATAATACATACAATAACTGGAACAGTTAAATTTCCGGTTAAAAGAAATCATCAGACAAAGAGAAAATTCCGGTTAAAAGAATTCATCAACCAAAGAGAAATGAATATTTAAGACGGAAATTATTTCTTTATTTCTTTCTAAATTTTTTTGCAGATTTTAGAAGATTTTGAATCCCAGGGTGGAAGAAAAATTTCAATTTTTCTATATTGGACTGTAAATCTCTATGGCTATCTGCCGCCACAATTTGAATAGTGAAAATGAAAAAATAGTTGCAAAAGCAATAAAATTGATTGATTGTCGTAAGAATGACTTACGAACTACATTTCAAAAGCAACTAAAAAAGTAACGATTTTTGTAGTTACTGTTCATGAAAAACATGTAACTAGTCGTGTATTTTTTGTTTGGATTTATAATTTTCGTTAATAAAGATCATGACCCTAAAGTAAAGTTGTGAAATCCCTAGGACCCAATATTTGTCCAGTTTCGAGAAAAACGACTTCAATATTCTCGCCGCTCTTCTTATGGGCTAGAAAAATTCATTTTGCAATTGGCCGAATAGCTCAGGCGGTAGCGTGTCGGGTTTGCGGCTGGAAGGTTGCGGGCTGGATTATCGCTGTGTACATTTTTTCTATTTTTTTTTGCATTTTTTTTAAGTTTAAACATGCAATTCTTTTCTATTCCTTTAAATTATGCATAAATAAACATTAAAAATGCGTTTGTAAAATGAAAAACTCGCTTTTTTGCATGATTGTCGTTTTTCCTCAAAAAAACTTTTTAAATTATTAATTAATTTATTTATTTATAATGTATAAGCATTTCAATTTTTAAATAAAAGAACGAAAGTGACCTGCTCCGACTGATATTTCTAATGAAAAATACATTTTTTTTGTTCCAAAGGTCACTTTCATCCTTTTATTTAAAAATTCACATGCTTATGCATCATAAATAAATAAATAAATAGATTAGTAAAAAAAGATTTTTTTAGGTAAAAAGACAATCATGCGAAAAAACGAGGTTTTAATTGAAAAAAGAGCATTCAAAATGTTTATTTGTGCATAATTAAAAAAAGATTGAAGGGAATTGAACGTTTAAACATCCTTATAAATAAAATGCAAAAAATTTGTACAAAAGTGTAAGCAGAAGGAATCGAGCCCGCAACCTTCCGGCTACAAACTCTGCTCGTTACCGCCTGAGCTACTCGACTAGTTAGAAGATGAAATTTTCTGGCCGTAAATTGGGCCAAATATTGGGTCCTAGGGATTTCACAATTTTATATACTTAGGGCTCATGATCTTTTACTTACAAAAAATTATAAATTCAAACAAAAAATATACGGCCTGACACTCCTCTTGTAAGCTGAGTGGAAATCTAGGTTACTTAATCTGGTTTGTGTTCTAGAAAATTACGACTTATGACGAACTTGAGCTGTTGATAAAAAAAATGTACTCGTATGCCAGTATCGAGTTCATCATTAATGATTATTTGATTTTTGCAGCCGGAGGTGTCATGACCTGTTCGGTGGCGATTATGGCAGTGATTTGGTTTTTCATCCAAACTTTGGGTTTCCTTGGAACCGGAAATTCAATTGGTGCCTACAAACTGACAACTACCTTTCAAAATGAACTTCCTGCTCATCTGAGTAAGTTCAAAGCAAAATGAAATTTAAAGTATTTAGAAATTTGAAATTTCGACCTGGAAAATTTTTACAATAAAGCCAAAATCCAGTCATCATAAGGTGTGTCCTATTCATTTTTTGATACCTGTTTTAAAACTTGTCACCTATTTCACCTATTTTGGAAATTTGTCACCTTTCCACCTTTTTCAGTTGAAAAACTAAAATTTTATTCAAACTTGGACCGTAAATTTATTTTCTGGTCGGAATTTTAAAAATTATTATAGTTTTATCAGCAGAACTTAATTCAATCAGGTCTCCAGGGAGAGGTCTTACAGCTTTAAACACTTCCAATTTTTAATTATTGAATTTGAAAGACTAAATATTGTAAAATTATTCAATTTTGAATGCTTGAATTTGACCATTTAAATTTCTTAAATCTCGTATTTTTAATTGTTAAATTCAGAGCGTTAAAAATTTGAAAATGTACCATTTTGAATGTTTTTTTCAAGTCGGATGGAGAATCGCTTTTTCACTTTTGTTTGCTTTTTTTAAATGGTTAGTCCCCTATTCAAAATGTGGTTCAAATTAAAAGGATTTCCAATTTAATATTTTTAGTTTGAAATATATACAAAATTGTTAGATATAAAATTTAAATTTCTCAAAGATATATATTTTAGAAATGAAGGCCTTAATAGTTAAAGAATTTTTTATTCATTACATTCGAAATTCAATCGTTTCAGCTCGAAACATGGTAAATTAGATCATTTCAAATCTATAGTGTTTGAAATTCAATACTTGTTGTTTGAACCCTTTTGTAGATTTATCACATTTTTGCAAATTCAATCATTTGAAATTCAAGTAGTAAAATCTGGACAGTTTTAAATTGAAGAGCTTAATAATTGAGTAATTTTGCCAAACTAATACTTACTCAATTCACTGCATGTAATATCACATATTTATAAGACCCTATTGCCGATATAAAAAGTTTCGAAAAACGAATTTACGTTTAAAGCTTTTAGTATTTAAGAAGAAATTTAATTTTTAAGATTTTGACATTGAGCCCTCTAGGATTCTGAAAATTTATTTCAACTTGAAAGCCTTAAGAAGTGTTAAATGATTTTAGATTGAAACATTCAAAATTGCTTGGTTTTGAATTAAAATCGTTTAAAGTCGCAGAATTAGTTTTTAAAGCCTATTAATACTTTAATAACTATTATTTCCAAACGATAAAAATCGATAAATATCATATTAAAATTTTTAATATTAAACAATTTTAAATTAGGAGCATTTGAAATTGAAAAAATGTGAATTTAAACGTTATTGTACAATTTCTATTTGAAATTCTTCATAGCTGAGTAATTTTAAAATGAAGATGCTAAAAATTTCATAATTTTACTTTGATACTTTATAAATTGCACAGTTTTAAACTATAGTAGCAATTGAAACTGAATCCTTTAAAATGATGTGATAAAAATTTGTTTCAAATTGCGAGAAACAATTTTAAATATAAAGCGTTCAATTTCAAACAATTTGTATATTGAAAAATTTATTTAAAGTCTTAAAAGTTAATCAGTTGTCAGTGGTTTAATGTTCAATTTTTTAAAATTCTGTTTCAAGACCTCGAAATAGAAATTGTTCAATTTTGATGGCCGCTACTTTTGAATTATACGTATAAGTTTAAATAATTTTAATTTCGAGAGTCTTTAATTTTTAATTTTCAATTTTAAAGGCTTTAAAGTTCAAGTGTAGATTTTTTCCACATTAAATTTGTGAATTTAGATATTTTTATTTGAATAGGTACTTCAAATTGCAGATTCTGTATTGAGAGCTTAAATTTTTAAATTTAAGTAACCGGGAACATTTTTTTAAACCCGGAAAGTGAGTTGTAATTATGAATTTCTGAGCCTTGAATGACCGCTTATGCAACTTCCTTTTCGGTTACTCATTTGTCACCAATTTTCGAAAAAAATTCAATTATTCACCTTTTTTAAGTCAAGTAGGTACTGTGATGACTGCAAACCTACTCCACCAACAACTATTTTACAATTAAGTGGAAGCTCATGAAAATTGTATATTCAAAAATTGAACAATTCTGAATTTAAAGAATCAAAATGAAACAGTTCGAATTGGAACCTTTTGAAATTTAACATTTTTAAATACAGAATAGGGGGTTTGAATTGAATAATTTAACATTTTATTTTGATTTCAAAGCTCATTCAAGTTTCTAATAATTTTTTATAATAGTGAAAGCTTTTAAAAAATTTCAATTGACCCCCTGGAGAAATGTTTGTAATATTTAGATTCTATTTAAGTTCCTACAATTTCAAATTGTAATAATTCAAAATTGAACTGAATCGCTCCCGATCAAAAGGGGGTACGGCGTGGATTCAGCCCGAGAAGCATTGTCCTGAACGTCAATTTTAAAAATCGTTCGAATTTTAATTTTACACTTCAACTCGCGCTAACTTAGCCAATTTCTAAGAATTTTTTGATTTTATTAATACTAAATTACGTGTTCAAGTCTTATGAAACTATTTAAGAAAGAAAAACGTGATTATTTAATAAATAAAAACTGTTAATTTTTTTTGAGACTTTGCAAAAATCATGAATTTCAACATTCAATCGCTTTGTTCATCGAGCTAATTTTTAGCAGCGTCAAACTTCCAGTGAGAAAGTTATTGACTAAGGTTGAAAGAAGTCTTCTAGAAAGTTTCAGCTCAATCGGATTAATGGTTAAAAAATTATGAATGTTTTAAATTGCAAGCAGCAATCTTAACGCTGCCCGATGCACGTGCCTCGGCTACGAATGTGTTGCAGCGGACGATATTTAACAAATAATAGCCACTGTTTCTGGTTCTCTTCTGAAGTATACTGTAAATAATGTAGAGAAACAGTGCATGGATTATTTCCTAGAATAGCTGCAAAAGTATTATTATTGAGATAGGTTTTTTTCAGTTAATATCCTATTAATTTAAGAAAGAATCTCGAAATGAATCGAGGTATGTGCAAAAAGAAATAGGCATGTAGAGTTATGGATTAAAAATAGGAAAAAATGTTCCAGAAATCAGGTACGATTGGAAACCGTTAATAAAAATTTCAAGTAAACTTTTATTGTAAATGTTATATTTTAGGAATACATTTTATTCTTGATTTCTTGAATAATTCTTTTATCGAAATATTTATAGATAGCCTAAAGTAATTATTTTTATTTTTTAATGAAGAAGTTGATAGCATTATTTATTATTATTTTGGGGAAAAGATTACATTGACACTGCAACACATTCGTAGCCGAGGAGGTACGTGCATCAGGCAGCGTTAAGATTGCCGCTTGCAATTTGAAACATTCAAAGTTTTTTAACCATTAATCCGATTGAGCTAAAATTTTGCAGAAAACTTCTTTGAACTTTAATCAACAAGTTTCACACTGGAAGTTTGCCGTTGCTTAAAATCCGTTCGATAAACGAAGCGATTAAAGGTTGAAAATCATGATTTTTGTAAAGTTTTAAAAAAAATCTACTTTTTTGTTTATTAAAATATTCGCGTTTTACTTTTTTCGAGTAGTTTCAGAAGACTTAAACACTTAATTTAGTATTCATAAAATCGAAAAATTCTGAAAATTGGCTAAGTTAGCATGAGTTAAAGTGAAAAAAGATTGACATTTTTTGTGTTCGAAAAATCTACTTTTTACCAATTACTTCAAAAACTATAAAACCTACAAAATTTTTGCAAGAGGAAAGAGAGATGCGCCTTGAAATTCTCTACAAGTATCAGTCCTTGAAATTCAAATTGGAACGATTATTAAAATTTATTTCCAGGACAATAAACATCCAGTAAGGGTATAATTTTATAGATTTCAGGAAGGAGAACAATTTGAAACTATGAACTACTCTTCATATTTTGTATCTTTTCTGTGGAAAATGAGATTTTTAATCGTTGAAAATGATTTTTCTTTAATTTTAGAAATAAAAACCAATTCTTTTTTACTTTGAAGCTCAGGAACCTTATTAATCTTATGAAACTTGTTTTTCACATTGTTAGTGAACTAGAAACAAACTTTTATAAATAAAGTGTTGAAATTCGTTAAACCAAATGCTATTTTGGTAAATTTTTGTCGATCTTCCTTCGTTTTTTTGAAAAATTTGTTAAAGTACACCAAATAAACATCTACTCAAGGTATAATTGCATAGATTTCAGGAAGGGGATAAGTTTCAACTATTAACTGATATTCATATTTTGTGTCGTTTTCGAGAAGAATAAGTTTTAAAAAAATGATTTTTCTTCAGTTTTAGAAATAAAAACCAATTCTTCTTTTCTTGAAGTTTAGGAACCTTAATAATCTCATAGAACATGTTCTTCACATTGTTACTGAACTGGGAACAAACGTTTTAAAAATAAATTGTTGAAGCTCGTTAAATTAAATTCTATTTTAGTGGATTTTTATCGATTTAAAAAATTTTTTTCTTTTTAAAAAATTTGTTAAAATACACCAAACAAATATCTAGTAAGGGAATAATTTTATAGATTTGAGGAAGGGGAACAATTTTGAACCATGAAATGCTATTCATATTTTGGGTCGCTTTCGAGAAAAATGAGATTTTTAATCTTTGAAAATGATGTTTCTTCAATTTTAGAAATAAAAACCAATCCTTCTTTAATTTGAATCTCAGGAACCTTAATAATCTTAAGGAACATGTTCTTCACATTGTGAATGAACTAGAAACAAATATTTTAAAAAATTAATTGTTGAAGTTCGTTAAACTAAATGCTATTGTAGTCGATTTTTTCTATTTATTTGGAGAAATTTCTTGAAATACAGCAAATAAACATCTAGTTCGGGTATAATTTCATAGATTGTAGGAAAGGGAACAATTTTGAACTATGAACTGCCATTTTTATTTTTGGGTTGTTTTCGAGAAAATTGAGATTTTTAGTTGTTGAAAATGATATTTCTTCAATTTTAGAAATAAAAACCAGTTGCTCTTCACTTTGAAGCTCAGGAACCTTGATAATCTCATGGAACATGTTCTTAACATTGTTACTGAACTAGAAAAAAATATTTAAAAAAATGAAATGTTGAAATTCATTAAACTAAATGCTATTTTAGTTCATTTTTTCTATTTATTTGGAGAAATTTATTAAAATACACCAAATAAACATCTAGCAAGGTTATAATTTTATAGATTTCAGGAAGTGGAACAATTTTGAACTATATTCTGCTATTCGTATTTTGTGTCGTTTCGAAAAAAATAGATTTTCAATTGTTAAAAATGATGTTTCTTCAATTAAAAAAAAAAACATTTTTCTTTACTTTGAAGCTGAGGAACCTTAATAATCTCATGAAACATGTTCTTATCATTGTCACTGAATTAAAAACAATCATTTTTAAAAATAAAATTTTGAGGTCCGTTAATCTAAATGCTATTTTAGACGATTTTTTCTATTTATGTGGAGAAATTTGTTTAAATACACCTAACAAACATCTATGTAGTAAGGGTATAATTTTATAGATTTCAGAAAGCGAAACAATTTTGAAGTGTGTTTATTGTTACTGAATTAGAAAAAGTTGTTTTTGAAAATAAAATATTGAAGTTCGTTAATCTAGATGTTGTTGTAAAGAATCTTGATATTTTTTTGAAAAATTTATTGAATACACCAAATAAATATCTAGTAAAGGTATAATTTTATAGATTACAGGAAAGGGAACATTTGAAGCCGGGAATGCTAAACAGTGCTAAGTCTTATCAACAAAATTTTACAGAAGGGACAAAAAAATCTTTCTAGAGGAACAATTTCCAACTGATTGAGTAAATTTTTTTTCTGTAGGTGAATAGATCAGTTTCATCGCCATTGCGTGAAAAAATAGATGGCGCTAGATGTGCATATAATAATCTAATGGACGAATGGTATTATTAATAAAAGTAATACATACATAAATCGTTAAGAAAATCATATGAAATACATATTTTTATTTATTTCATGAAGAAATAACACTATTTAACAGAATAAAGGAACATTTATAGTACTAGTACAACAAAAATACACCAAATAAACACAGTAAGAGGATAATTTTATAGATTTGAGACAGGGGAACAATTTTGAACTATGAACTGCTATTAATATTTTGTGTCGTTTTCGAGAAAAATGAGATTTCAATCGTTAAAAATTAAAAAATCGCTTCTCTCAGAAACGCGTAGTACGATTTCTCTCTTTCTTGATTTAAAATAACCAGGGGCATCCTCGATACATGTAAATAAGAGAAACTGTATGTACAAGCACTTTTGGGTTGAACTTAATCGAGGCTAGCCGTGTGTTCGTTTCAAAACAAAATTATGCAGTTTTATTTATAGCTATGCAATATCGTCCATTTTCTCTCACATACAGTCAAAAATGGATTGTAAAATAAAAAATGTTTTTGTTATTTTTAGACTTCCCGGGCTATGACTATCGACAAGATCTCATCGTTTCCGGAGATTTTAAGGAGAAAGATTGGCCGAAAATTGATGAAAACGCTTTGAATTCTTCCATTCTCTATGGAGATATGCTGGTCAAACTTATGAGTCGATTAGAAATGAACATAGCGAGTGCTGGAATTGGTCTTTCGAAAAATAGTCCAAGTCACAGTCAATATGTTTATTCATATCCAAGTCAAGATGCTTTGGAAAAAGCTGTTGACGCTCTTGTTGCAGTCAAGGCTTCCTCTTATCTCGTACAACATCACTGTCGAAGGTATTACATAATTCTAAATTTATGTTCATGTTTTCCGGAAAGGAAATTGTTATATTTACAGGATATCTACTAGTGATGGGTAAGTAACTTTTTAAAAGGAACTACATTTTAAAAGGTTACATCACGAAAAAAGTAACTAGTTATCGTTATCGTTACTGATTCAAAATGTAACTTTTTCTCGGTTACTTAAAAAAAGTAGCTATCGTTACTTTTGTAGTTACTTTTGTATTTTATAAATAGATATATACAAATTTAATTTTTAAACAACCTCATTCATATCTGTCGAGTGATGGTTGTTATACTCGGTATTGAAAGTGTTTCTTTAGATTTACGACTTCCACTTCTGGAAGATTTGCAACATCCTAAGGCCAACAGAAAATGTTTTAGAAGGCGTTGAATTTTCAACAAATTCCCTGCCAAGTACTTGAATCTTCAACTAAACAATATAAATCTTAAACCAAAAATGGAATAGTTAAATTTTTAGTTAAAAAAATTAATAAAATTGTAAAGAAGATGTTTTTTGAGTTGGCATTAGGGTCTAGAATTTTTTCAAATATTCTATTATATATA
>JAUMHM010000049.1:2536247-2558369 GCA_032362435.1 Melikaiella ostensackeni
AAATTTCAAAACAAAGAGATAAATTTTCAACCAAGAACATATTTCTTACCTAAAAAGACGATTTTTAAACAAAATACATGAACTTCCAACTTATAAAAATCAATTTTCTGCCAAAAATCGGACAGTTGAATTTTTAATTGAAAAAATTAATTTTTAACGGAAAGTGATGAATCCTCAACGAAAAATGTAATAGTTGATATTTCAACCAAAAAAAGTTTAATTTAAATCAAAAACACTTAAATTCAACCAAGAAAATAATTTTCATCGAAATAGTTGAATTTGTATTCAAGAGAGAAACAAAAGCAACTAGACGGTTGAAATTTCAAGCTAAAAAGGCGAGTTTTCAACAAGAAAGTTGATTTTTAACCAAATAATAAAATTTGTATCCAAAAAAGTTTAATTCTCAATGAATAATGTAATATTTCAAATTTTAATAAAAAAGACGAATTTTCAACAAAATGGTTAAATTTCAAAACAAAGAGATAAATTTTCAACCAAGAACATATTTCTTACCTAAAAAGACGATTTTTAAACAAAATACCTGAATTTTGAACTTAAAAAAATCAATTTTCAACTAAAAATGGAACAGTTGAATTTTTAATTGAAAATACTAATTTTTAATGGAAAGTGATGAATCCTCAACAAAAAATGTAATAGTTGATATTTCAACCAAAAAATTTAATTTTAAATCAAAAACAGTTATATTCAACCAAGAAAATAATTTTCATCAAAATAGTTAAATTTGTATTCAAGAGAGAAACAAAAGCAACTAGATTGTTGAAATTTCAAGCTAAAAAGGCGAGTTTTCAACAAGAAAGTTGATTTTTAACCAAATGATACAAGTTTTATCCAAAGAGATGAATTTTTAACAAAATACATAAATTTTCAGTTACAAAAGATCAATTTTGAACAAAATAGTGAAATTTGAAAGCAAAGAGATGAATTTTCAACTAAGAAAAATAATTTTTTACCAAAAAGATGAATTTTAAATAAAATATATAAATTTTCAACTGAAAAAGATCAATTTTCAACCAAAAATGTCACAGTTAAATTTTCAATTGAAAAAATTAATTCTCAACGAAAAAAGGTGAATCCTCAACAAAAAGTGTAATAGTTCATATATTTCAACCAGAAATAAATTTAATTTTTAATTAAAAACAGTTTAATTCAACAAAAAAACTAATTTTTAACAAAATAGTTGAATTTTTAAGCAAATGAAATGATTTTCTTTCAAAATCGTTCAATTGCGATTAAAATATATAAATTTTCAACCAAATAATAAAATTTTTAACCAACTCTGAACTTTTTTTTTCATTTATTTCTAAGTGTTTTTATACATTTTAGAAAATTTTGAATCGCAGGGTGAGAGAAAAATTTCAATTTTCCTGTATTGGGCTATAAATCTCTATGGCTATCTGCCGCCACAATTTAAATAGTGAAAGTGAAAAAATAGTTGTAAAAGCAATAAAATTGATTGATGGTCGTAAAAAAGACTTGTGAGCTACATTTCGAAAGTAATTAAAAAAGTAACGATTTTTAGAGTTACTGTTACTGAAAAAAATGTAACTAGTTACCAATTCGTTACTTACTTACAAAAGTAATTTCGTTACCACTATCGTTATAAAAAAAAAGTAGCTACACTGAAAGAAATGGTTAGTGGGGACAACAAATGAAATAGTAGGGCCACGGCCAACTATTTTAGTTTGTAATATATGTCGCTGCCACTTAAGTGTTTGTGGTTACTACTTTTATTTCTAAGAATGGTAGTAGTTGTCCTTACTACTTTACTTGTTGTAACAACTTGCGATGGTAGATACCATTTTCAGGTAGTTGTACTTACTACTTCAAGTAGGAAGTCTTACTAATTAATTAGTCAGCCCTACAATTAAATAAGTAGTTTCAATTACTTGAAGTAGTGACCCTAACTATTAAATTTAGTATAGTTCATACTTTTGAAAGGAAAAATGCATCAATCATTAATAATTAATTTCCCCTCAAGGGTGTGTCAAAACTTGGAGAATTCTCATTAAATGAAGAAACTTAAACGTAGGTAAAAAATACCCAATCGAGCGACATGTGGAAATTTCAAGATTTTACCTGAGTAACGTAACATCGTTCTATCCATAAAGTATGTAAATTCACATGGAGGTCTACAAAAAAACATTGTTGTAAAACAATATGAGAATTCATAGTGAATTTCTACTTGGGTTCCACGTGGTATCAATGTGAATTGTCACTAATTATTTTTACCTGAATAACTCATCGGTGTAACGAGGTTATATTACTTGCATTAAATTCTGACAGCTTCATCATGTCTAACGAATTAACTATTTTTTACATACCTTGGAGTTTTTCGAAGTAATCTTCTGATCTCCAAGTTTCTAGCAGATTCTGAACTTGCAGTATGTTTTAATAATTAATCCATGTCTTTGATGTGATCGACTTTTCCAAAACCTCCGAAAAACTAAACATGGCGATGATTGTGAACTTGACGCAATATTTCAGCTTGAATATTGGCAGCACTGCTATGGCTGCAGTTCTGTCAATGTCGCCAACGAACAAAACTTGTAAACTTTACTACTTTTATTTGCTGGAAAATACAATGGTGGTAAATGTGACTACTTTTATTTGTTCGGCTCACAATTACTATTGTTACTAATATGAACTACTTAGGAGTACTAACGGCGACTCGTTGCTGCAGAAAACTGTTTAGTTAGTTTTACAATCGAAGTAGTTGTCGCAGCTAATACCATCTCTACTAATAAAAAGCTTGTTGTCTCAACCAACCAGGGAATTTTCTAAAAGATTTATAATTCTGAGTTCGGACGGGCGATTTCAGTGAAGAAATATAATTTCGATTTTGAGAAAAGGAATTTGCTGAAAGATTTATAATTCTGAGATATAATTCCCAAGAAATATAAAAAAAGATTCACGTAAAGAATTACAATGATCCTATTTTGGAGCAACGAATTTTCGAAAAGAATTATAACTTCTACTCTGAGACAGGGAATTTGAGTAAAGAATTTTCCAAAAGAATTATAATCCTGGGACAAAACTGGGAATTTCCGTGAATTATAATTTTCATTTAAGGTTCACTTTAAAACAGAAAATTTCGTTAAGATTTATAATTTGACTTGGAACCGCGAATTTTTTATAAGGAACGGGAATTTTGGGAAGGAATTTTAATTCTTATTTAGTGGAAGGGAATCTGAAAAACATCCCTGTTCCACGTCAGAATTCGTCACAATTTGAAACTTCCTTCTTTCAAATTTTTGGAAAAAGGGAGTTACAATGTTTATGAATTAAAATAGAAAATTTTGTGAATAAATATAATTCTGACTTGAAACAGGGAATTCTTGACATGGAACGGAAATTTTGAAAAAGAATTTTATTTCTAACTTAGAAGAGGGGAATCTAAAAAAATTCGTGTTCCAAGTCAGAATTCATCACCATTTGATACTTCACTCTTTCAAATTTTGAAAAAGAGAATTACTATATCTCTGAATTAAAATAGAAAAGTTTGTAAACAAATATATCTCTGACTTGAAACAGGGAATTTTTTTAATGAATTTGGTTGTGACTCGTTATAGGGAATTTTCTAACAGAACTATAATTGAGCGTCCGGATTGCACAACGATCTTAGCGTGTGGACTCAGCCAGCCTAGACGGCAAGAGAGGGGATAACGCGTTGCTACGGGTCGAGTTAATTGGACAAATAATTTTAAAACTGCCGTCATTCCGTTAATAATTATCGGACCGTGTTGTTCGTTTTTGCATAGAAATACTCATGAGTCCTTAGCGCTTGCAACGAACCTAATTAAATGACTTATTTTCTATATTTTCGATTTTTCAACAACATCTGAATTTTAGATATGTTATAATTAAATGTGTAAGAACTTAACTGAAATTCTTCATTTCGGTCTGTTTTGAAATTTATAACCGAGATTTTCACCTCAATGTTATAAAAAGTTCGGGTGTTGTTAAAAAATCGAAAATATGAAAAATACTTCATTTGATTAGGTTCGTTGGAAGCGCTAAAGACTCATGAGTATTTCTATGTAAAACGAACAAGACGGTTCGATAATTATTAACGGAATGACGGCAGTTTAAAAATTATTTGTCCAATTAACTCGAACCGTAGCAACGCGTTATCCCCTCTATTGCCTACTAGGCTGGCTGAGTCCACGCGTTAAGATCGTTGTGCAATCCGGACGCTCAATTGTAGGTTTGAATTGGGAACAATTAAATTAAATATAAACAAAATTCCCGTAAAGAATTATAGGTTTGACTTTGGAACAGGGAATTTAGTGAAGGATTTTAATTTTGTCTTAGAACAGGTAATTTTTGACATGTAACGGGAAATTTGGGGAAGTTATTTTAATTCTAATTTATGAAACGGGAATTCACAAAAACAATCCTCTTTCCAAGTCAGAATTCGTTAGAGTTTGAAAGTTTCTTGTTCTAAATCGGAATTTCTTTGAATTTGAAATTTTTTTTTTGCAAATTAAACTTTGCCAGAATTTGAAAATTCCCTCTTTCAAAAATAGAAACAGGGTGTTACCATATTTCTGATTTACAATAGAAAATGTTGTGAATAAATATAATTCTGCCTTGAAATAGATAATTTTTGGAAATACATGTAATTGTGACTTGGAACAGGAACATGAATTTCTGAAAGAATTGTGACTCTGAGATAGAACTGCTCAGTTCCATAAAGAATTATTTTCATTTTAGGTTCACTTTAGAACAAAAAATTTTCGTTAAGAATTATAGTTTTTACTTCAAGACAGGCAGTTTCGGTAAAAAATTATAATGTGGTTTGGAATGGAGAATTTTCGACATGGAACGGGAATTTTGGAAAGTAATTTTAGGTCTGATTTGGAAGATGGGAATTTGAAGAAAATTCCTGTTCAAATTCACAATTATGATTTTTTTACAAAACTTTCTGTTCCAAATCAAAATTGTAATTCTTATGACCAAAAATTATCTGGTGTTTCAACTTGGAATTACATATAATTCTTCTCCAGCATTTCGCGTTCCAAATCAGGAATCTTTGAAATCTTTTAAAATGTTTCGAAATATCTTGAAATATTTAAAAATCGTTTGAATTCTTACAAATCTTTTGAACTTTTTCAAATCGACTGGAAAAACCCGGGAATTTAAAATTATTCATCGGGTAGACACCCTGTAGTTTTCTTAGGTAATTTTTTTTGCTTATTTTAGTTTTAGTTCAAATTATCGTCTAAAGTTGAAAAAAACATCCGCCTCGAGTGAAAAAAACGTCTCCATTTTTTCGGAAACTGATGACATTTTTTCATCAAACTTTTTTTTGTATCGATTAAGCAACTCAGCAGCTAAAAATGTAATGTTTTTTTTTCTCAATTTGAAAATTGTGTTTTTATTTACCGCCCAAAGTTAAGAAAACTTGCGCTTCAAGGGAAAAAAACTTCCTACATTTTCTCGGAACCTATTAATATTTTTCAATTAAACTTGTTATGCCTCAATTCAGCACTGATTTATCTCGTTCTTCATTTTTTCAATTGAAAATTTTGTCTTTGGAAATGTTTTCTTTCTCCTGAAAAATGGTCAAAATGTTGCTTGTGCCTTCTGGAACGCCACCCTCCAAATGATAGACACAGATGCAAAATATAAAAATCTAAAGATTTTGTAACAAATTATATATTAAATATTTCAAACACATAATAATAATTTATGTTAAAGTAATTTGAATTCATTTAAAATTGAAATCCTCGAAAATTTTTAAATTATGATTTCAAATTTGGAACCGTGTTTATTTGTAAGATTTCATTAGGGGAAACACGACAGTTTATAATGTGAAACATTGGAAAGTTTGTGTGATTTTTATATTGTTCACGAGTCGGATCTTGAAAATAAGAAAGATTTAAAATCAAATAAAAACAATTTTAATTAAAAACTTCAAAAATTGAAAAATTTTTTGAAGAGTTTCAATCAGAATCAATATATTGAATGATTAATTTTAAAATATGATTTTTGTTTCTGGGTATTTAAAAAGTACTTTATAATTTTAGAAGACTTTAAAAAGCTAATTTAAATGTATCTGGTTAATATTTTAAAACAGTATTAGCAGTTAGGATGTTAAGAACGGAAATCTGCAGTCGCTCTCCAATTCTTACGGGACCCTTTCGTGCAAGCCCCTGTTTTCCATGGGTTTGGTTTGGTTATCGTATAAAAAGTCCCTCCGGGATTTCGAGCGAGTCTATAGACCATTTAGTTGCACGGATCCCATTGCTCTTGTCTACAATCCCTGTGGAACGCATTAACCTAGCCTATTTTTCACCCTCGTCCTTTCGTAACCTTCCTGCGAGGAGAAATAAATTAGTTACTTGAACATAAAACTAACTGAAAAATGGACAATTTTCCTATATTTCAAAATGATTTCCTCGTAAAAAAGCGATAATACCAGGAATTTGTTCGGCTTCATTAACATGAATATTGATTTATAATATATATTTCTTTCCACTTTTTCGCAGGGGTTACAGTCCGTCCCCTTTTTTACCTAATCCCCTTTTCTCCCTTAAATTTCAAAAATCCCCTGAAATACCCAAAATATAGAATTTTGACCCAATTTCTCCCTGTTCTTTAACAAAGTTTCGAATCATTTTTTGAGATTATTAAACGAAAATTCAAGACATTAGAATACAAGACGCTTTGAAAGAGATTATTTCTAATGATACGAATTTCAAATATTTCCTGAATGATTTATTTGATAATTTTGTTTAAAACGGGGCTTCAAGAGATTCATTTTTCGGACTACATACCTTTTTTATGCCCCCCGCCGCCCGTCTTACAAGCATAAACCAAAAATTGAAATTTTTTTAATACAATTACTGTGGGTACTATATTAAATTCAATTTGAAACTCTTCAGATTGCTAATATTTCAAGTAAAAATATTGCATTTTCAACGAAATAGGTGAATTTTTAACTCAGTAGTTGAATTTTTAACCAAAAAGATGAATTCCGAACCAAAAAGATTAATTTTTTACCGGAAAAGAAGAAATTTCAACGAAACACATGAATTTTCAAATAAAAATGATCAACTTTCAACCGAAAATGGAATAGTCAAAATTTTCAATTAAACAAAGTAACTTTCAACCAAAAAATTGATTTTTAACAAAATAGTTCAAATTTCAATCGAATCGTAGGTGGATTTTCAACAGGAAAAGACGAATTGCGAATGAAAAATGTAATAGTTGATATTTCAACCAATGAAAATTTTAATTTTCATCATAATAGTGAAATTTAAAATCAAATAGATGCATTTTTAAGAAAATAGTTGAATGTTCAACCAAAAAGACGATTTCTCAACAAAATAGTTGAATCCTCAAACAAAACAGATTACTTTTCAACCACACATTTGCAGCTTTAACCATGAAAGATGAAATTTTTACTATAAGATATGAATTTTTGAACAAAAAAGACAAGTTTTTAATGAAAAAAAAAAATTTCGGCCAAGGAAGAAATAAAATATCAATCAAATTTTCAATTTTCAAGCCAAAAAGAATAAATTTTGTACAAAGGAGTTGAAATTTCTACCTGAAAGTATGAATTTTCAACAGAAAAGTTAATTTTTAACCAGGAAATAAAATTTTTAACCAAAAAATAAAATTTTTATTCAAAAAAGATAATTCTGAAACAAAAATATAATAGTAGACTTAAAAACAAAATTTCAAGCAAGTTGCGTATTTCAAACAATTGTTATCTTCATAATATTGTCACTTTCGTGAATAATTTTTGAAACTATTTTTTTATTGTAAACTGTAATCTTGTTTCATCTGGGATGAAAACTTTTTTTGAACATCTGAGAGCTTTCAACTGACGAAAATACTTTAGAAAAAAATTCAGAAACTCAAGGAAACAAAAACATAAGAAGTTGGTTTTTCAGAAAGTCATTTTTGTGGTTTTCAAGTCATTTGATTCTGGCTCAAATACTTAAGAAAATACATTTTAAAAAATTCAAACATTACCATTTTTCAGATCTGTTCTTTATTTATATTTCAAACTTTGATCTTTTCGAATTTTTTTCTGATGTATTTTTATTAGTAAAAGGTACTGGTGTTCAACAGATGTTTTCAAGCTAGCTAAATGAAATGTTCAAAACAAAAAAATGGTTAGAAAACTTGCTGAAGGAAAGGCGCTAATGTTGGAGAACACTTTCCTGCAATGTTCATGAGATACCCATATGATATAAAAATTTTGAATAATAAATGAACCTTTTCATCCCCCATTTCGGGAAAAAATCCCCTTTTTACCTAAAATTAAAATACCAACCGCTGTGATCCCTATTTTCATTTCATTTCTCTCTCATGAATATTATCTAGTTCCTATGAAAATTTCAGATATATTGTTTGAAAATAGTTGTTGGCAAATAGTTTCTTATACAAATTAGCTTGTTTCTTTTTATGTTCTATCAGATAAGGCACTTTCTGTATTCTCGCACCCGCAGTAGCAATTTTATTTTTCCAGTGCGACATAATGTGAAGTCTTAGGGCAGCTGCAATGGCCACTTAATTCATCACTACTTGCCCTCGCTAGTCGTGCATTTCATTATAACATGAACACTTTTTTTCTTGTATGCTGCTGACAAAGTACATGTATAGTGGAACCTGAGGCATACTCTGAAAGCTCGCTATGAGATTAACGATCGACCTCCGAGAGAAGCCGAGACGAGTTCGTTCGTGTTCTTACTATATCCTAACATTGTCCCACGACTATAATATTATATCTACAGTGAACTGTGTAGCCCACATTATCCCGATAAACAGCCTACGTTCCCAGGGTGCGAAGAAGGGTTTTCCCTAGCCGCGAAAAAGAATCTGTTGCTCTAACACAAGTGTATGGAAAAAAAAACAAGTTCATGGCTTTTAAATGAGAATGTAATATGACGGATTTTTCTAAGGAAGTGTAGGAATGCCCATTGTACCTATTATATCATTTTATAAATAGGCTGTTTCATTTAAGTCTCATAGCACTGCGGTAAAACTTATTGTACTATACCTTTTATCACAAAAACCCCGGGTAAGCATAGACCGTCCGCCTACGACAGTCCTCTTTGCTAAAGTGTCCTGTGAAAATTTTTACTTTACCAAGATAGGGATAACCCGCGGCTGCATCCGACTATTAGAAGTACTCATATTTGCCTGGACGTTAGACCAGGAAAGAGGAAAACTGCAGGAAACCATCTTCTCGAGCACAGACGGTTTCGTCTGCCGAATTTGAATGTAGAGATTCGATATCATCAAGTTTATAAGGGTCGTATGATAAGTAAGGTAAATTTCCCGCTAGATGGCGTCAAAATGAGCTATGAAGAATACCAAGCTTCAGCCAAAACCGACATTTAGTTTGCGTTTGGCATACGTTTGAAGTAGGCGTGTCAGTAGTTTTCGAAAGAATTGAGAAAGAAGAGTTCTGCGCAGTGATACAACATTTTTATTTAAAAAATTGGGCGGCCGTGCAGATCAAAGCCGAGTTAGACGAAGTTCACATAGAGTCCGCTTTTTCCTTGAAAACCATTTATTTTTGGATAAGCGAATTTAAAAGTGGCCAAACCACAACTAAACATGAAGCGCGGTCCGGACGCCTAGCTGAGGTCAACACATCGGATATGATGGAAAAAATTCATCATATGGTTATGGAGCGTCGCCGAATCAAGTTGCGTGAGATTTCCAAGGCTGTAGGCATCATCCCTGAATGAGTCTTCAGCGTTTTGCACGAAATACTGGACGTTAAGAAGGTTTGTGGAAGATGGGCGCCGTGATTGCTGACTCCCGATCAAAAGTGCAACCAAAAAGACGTTTCAGCGCAGTGTTTGCTGAAGTATAATCGGAATCCGCAGGATATTTTGCGTCAATTCGTGACTGGGGACGAAACCTGGATCCACCGCTATACACCTGAGACAAAGCAACAGTCAAAGCAGTGGGTACTGCCTGGTGAAAGTGCGCCAAAGAAGGCGAAGACTGTTTTGTCAGATGGGAAAGTGATGGCCACAGTATTTTGGGATTCCCAGGGAATTATCTTTTTACTTGAAGAAGGATGAAACTATAAGTGAAACGTGACATGCATCATTATTCGAGCATTTGAAAGCCGAGCTACGAAAAAAACGGCCACGATTGGCGCACAAAAAAGTGCTGTTTTATCACGACAACGCATCAGCTCACACCTCCGCAATCGCAGTGGCATAAATATACGAACTGGGCTTCGAATTGATTCCTCATCCACCCTATTCTTCAGACTTGGCTCCATGCGACTTCCTTCTGTTCCCCAACTTGAAGACTATGTTGAGAAATAAAGGCAAACTTTTCAACAACAAAAATTTTTCCTTGCTTTTTATCAAAATCATTGAACGATCTTCGTACAAAGTCACCCTCGGCGTCAAACTTCCCGCTCGACATTAGTTAAATGCAGCGAATACATGACCTAGGCGTACATCACAAGCGGTCCTCCACCCGAGAGTGCTAGCCGCGCTCGAAATGGCTTAACGTCCGTGACTCGCCCGAGTCGAGACCCACCGCACACCTACTGCCGTCGGTCCATTGTGCCTTATTAACTAATTGCTTCAATTTCGGAGAAAGAGATTGTGAAAAATAATTTCAAAGTTTGGAAAATTTTCGTCGTTTCCCAGGGCTCTCACAAATATTTCTGAATTAGCGAAAGAGTTCGAATAGACAAAGTGGCAGAGAGAGGAAGAATTTCGTATTTAATTGTTTGCGTTCTTTGTAGAGCTTTGACGTGCGAATTTCTAAGCGGAAACTTTCAGCAAAAATACGATGAGAAATTTCCACTTCGAGAGGAAAATGTTTGGAATTTTTAAATTAAGCCGTGTAAAAAATTTCATAGAAATATTCGTTCATGTTCTAGGACGTCTAAAATTAATATTTAAGATAGTTAAGAATTTTTCTCATTTTATTGGTATTTTTTTCATGAATCTTGCAGAAAGTCTTCCGCTCACAGTCGATTGCGTTGGAATATATTTTCGTATAATATTTCTTATAAAAGTTGCGTCTGTGTTTGCATTCATCCATTTATATTTAAGTCTTGGCGGATATAATTTTCCTCGTCATTTCTTCTCGGTGAAATCCACTTTTCTCGAGAGAGAGCTAAACGTCGTAAGAGATTCAGTTTGCATTGGACATCACGAGTAGAAAGAATTTCTTTCTCTTTCCCTTGAAACCTCACACTAATGACGGCGCCGGAGAAAATTTTCTTAGTCGGATTTTTCTCGCTGGCGTCGTCAAGGCTGCAAGGGATTCGTCCCGGTACATAAACATATCTCGTCAAGGTTAGCTATAGCAAAAGAAGAAGCTTTTATCTGTGGAATCTCCTCTCACCGCACTACAGGAGCGTTACGCGACACATTTGCGTAGAAGCTCGGAAAAGTTATTAAGCCAAAGGATTCCAAACTACTCTCGAGTGAATCAACTCCGCGGTATTGTAGCCCCACGAAGGATCCGGTAGTCGGGCTTGCAGGCTTTAAAAGTATTTCATTTGAATATCAAGACCCCTTCGCTTTCTCGGCAGCTCTACGGTTCAAGCTGAAGATATTACCTTGCTATTTCGTTACCACTCATATACACGCATACTCATTCAAACTGCTACTTTACCAGCACATCCGAAATCGCTCACGTTTCTTATTCGAAAATCCCTAAAGGGGAACTTTGTCACCCTGTGAATTGAATTTTGCACACTTTGCTCCAAATCATAAAATTTTACGAAGGCCTGAGTACTACTAAACACTTTCACAACATTTATCACCAGCCCCGTTTTAAAAATCTTAGATAATTCCAACTTTGAACAAGCGTTGGGCCTTTTTTTCGTTTCAGAATGTGGGGCATTTGAGAAGTCTTAAAAAACTGAAAAGTGTCTATGGTCTCCTCAAGTCTGAGAAGACTTATCGTCGCTCAGATTCTCAAGACTTCTCGGCACTTCTCAGCTTCTCAAGACTTCTCAAATACCCCGCGTTCTGAGACAAGCAAAAGGCTCAACCCCACATCAAACTATTCTTGAAAGAAACTTCAAAGAACTGCCATTATCAGACCAAATAAATTCAGAAGAAAATTTAATATAATTCAATTTAAATAACACAGCGTTGTGTTCCAGTAGGAGAAATTACTGACCTTTTTTCGATAATCGTATTGTAAAATAAAGTTTGTAGTCTTGTCGAAGTGAATTTTCCGTCGCGCGAGATGTTTGTCTTTCACATGAATGATTCGTATATACTGTAGCACTCTTCGCGAGAAGAAATGTAAAGTGCGGACAAAGAAATCCCAGAGTATTCGAGGAAAATTGAGATATACTCGTACTTCATTGACGAGGTGCTGTCTCCCTTTCTAGGCGCCTCATGCGAGTCTGCTTTGAAGGAAAGTTGGATGTCCTTTCTTCCAAGTTGGGGTTTTCTCCCCATTTCCCATTAGAGTGCTCGTCCGCACTTCAACCCCTTCAGCCGGCTGAAATCCAAATGGCATAGAAGGTACGTTATGTGAAGTGTTTAATTCACCGTGACCGATTTCGGAACTGTTGCCAACATTTCGTCGAATGGTCAGGATGAGAAGAGAAATGGGCGAAGTAGGAAGTAGACTATCAGACAATAGAGAAGGGAACAATAATACTATTGTTTCGGAGACTCTGATGTCGATGACCATGTCAACAACTGTGGTGAAACGTATCGAGTCCAGAGGATCTGTCACATTTTCCAATGGAGAAAGTAAATCGTTTCACCTGTTGATGTAACCTTTAATATTGTTTTTATTAATATACTTTGTCTGAAAGCTGTCATTTTATACAAACAAAAGAAGTCATTTTTACCTTTTTTTGAAAAAGTAATTTGCAATCTTTTTTGTTTGCATTTCGACTGCTTTTGTTCTTTCTCTAGTGAAAGAAGAACAATGGCGGAACTTCATCATCAGTGAACTTTGTCTCATTGCAATTTGAGTATGAAAATCTGAAACACCTTTGGAATTCTTAGATTCTGCAATTTTCTTGAAATGAATTGCGTTTGAAGGTAATTCTATTTTTTAAATCTTAATTCCAAAACTTTCGTTAAACACAAAAATCTGGTGAATATTGCTCGGTGATTGCCAAAAAGTTAATCACTTTAAGTCAAAGCACAATTCAATCAAGTTTCAGAATTATTGACGACTTCGTTTAGAAATAATAAATAAAGAAGTATGCAAAATGTCTTGTCACACACCTGTCGAAAACTATATATTCAAAATGAAAAAATGTCAAATAATAATAGGACCATTTTTAAGTATTTGAGGTTCACAGATACACTTATATCGAGTTAAAAAAGATAAAAATAGAGAGTACGGTTCCCAATTTTAGAGTTAGAGTTTTTAAAAATCACTTCAAAGTCTGTCCCACAAGTTTTTTGTCTGGTCATGCTGCATTGCTATTTTAGGATAAAACTCGAAAAGAATTAATCAGACTACTCATAATGCGGGCTAAAATTCTTTATTTAATACTTACGAAGACTTTAGTATAGTTAAAAATCGATTTATCAACGTTGATTCCAAATAACGGTAAATGATTATCAATGTTTTTGCTTAATATTTTTATGAAATGTTCGGTAGCGCTCCATATTTATTTATCATACTATAAAATGAGAGAAGGCTTTGAAACGCTGAAGTCAGAATCAAATAAATTGTGAAAGAAGTCATTTTGCCCATATTTTAAAACATTTTCATCTGTTCTGCATTTTTACCTGTACTCTTTTTTTATTAAAAAAAAATATAGTAGGCGGTTTCGCAAATTTTTCGCTTTCGCAAATCTCATTGTCTGAAATGGTCTTCTTTTTGGCAAATACCCTGATATTGTTTGAACCAGAAGAAACCGGAAAATAAAATGGGTGAAACGAAATTAAGATTTCTAAAAAATCTTTGAAAAATAAATACTAAGGTGGTTAAAAAAATGTATTTTTCTTCTTTTTTCTTCAAATAACTACTTCCCTGATCTTCGTTCATTTGGTGAAGATAAAAATGCACGATTAGCCTTGATTGAGCTCAGCCCAAAAGTGCTGGAACTCTTGAATTTTGTTTTCGTTTCAGGTATGAATTACAACTATTTTAGGGCCTGAAACAAAAAAAATGGCTCGACCCATTTTTCGGAAAAATATGTTTTTATTTTTTTCCATTTATACTCTGAATGCTATAATATGCAGTTTATTTTTAGCCTTAAAAATCAAATTTTTGGGAAAGACTTTTTCGATACAAACAGCCCTGGAAAAGAGACTAATTGTATCGAAATTCGGCACATAGCCGGATTTTTTCGACACACATAGACACTGCCTGTGTTAAATTGGGCTCAAATCAAGGTACAGATAGGAAAAAAGAAGATGAATTGATTTTTCTGAAAAATGAGTCAAGCGATTTTTTTCTGTCTGGTCTCATAATAGTCGTAATGCAAAAATGAAACCAAAACCAAAAAAAATCAGGATTGTCAGCACTTTTGGGTTGAGCTCAGTCGAGGCTAAACGTGAATGGTGACTATTGTTATTTTGCACCAGAATTCTTACTGATCAATGATTTCCTCGATGTCCTTGAAGATTTTTTCCATTTATAATTGCGCTTTTATGGAAATTATCTGATTTAGGAATTATACGTACAGTTGTTAATTTTGCCAATTAAACAATGTCTTAAATAATAATTAGTAAAAGCGTAACCAATAAAATTGTAAAGAATCTGTTGAATAATAAAATGAGCTACTGCTAATTAAAAATTGAATGAAAAGAATGAACATTTTTAGAATATGCTTTGGTTTCTTTCATAAATCAAGTAAAGATTGAGTAATTTTGAGCTCGACTGTACGTGAGAACATCCTTAATGTAATAGCATCAATATAACACCAAATATGCAGGTTTTTTGGAACGTTTTTTTATTATAATCTTTTTGAAGTGAACAATTTTGCTGAGAAACATTTTTTCGTACCTTGCATAGTTTGACCGATAATGGATTAAAAAAAAAAATCTTACGATTAAAACAAAAACCATGCGTTTAATTGAAAAGTAGTCTTAAGAAAATTGGTATATCTTGTTGAGGCGAACAATTTGGAATTTTTACATTTTTTCGTATCTCGCAGAGTTTGACCGGAAAATAGAATTCTTCATTTTTAATAACATGCGAATGCCTCCTATCATCAAAACATTTTTTGAGGATTCATAAACCTAAAAAGGAAATGAAATTGCTTGTTACACGGTTTGCTCAATTCATTTAATAAATGCTCACTATCCACCGGACTATTTCTTTTAAGGGTTGAAGTTATATAAATTTATTCCCTCTTTTTTATTTCAGGCGCAATTATCTGATAAATTTAATTCACAATTACTTCGACAATATCGTTAAATTAAAAAAAATCGCTTATTCGTAAACAAATGTTAGGTCAGTTTTTCATAATTCCACAGAGTGATTTTTTTTATGAAGTTAGGATTTCTTAACAATTCTTTTTTTAGCGAATGAAAAAAGATTAACGAGCTACTGACTCAAAAAAAGTTTTTGAGCCACCCTCTAATAAACACTCCAGAATTTAGTATCATTCTCACGTCCTCCTGAAAATTATGAACTCCGAGGCCAAGAAAGTGGACTTGACATGAAAGCCGTAAAACTGTATATTTGTGATGGGATCATCTCGACTTCCGGTTTTAGAGGGAAAGTCTAACTATGTCTACCATGACTACTCGTATCTTCTTGGATAGATTTTTTTTCTCTCCGTGGTAATAATAACAATAATAATAACGCACGCAGAAAGATGATTCCCGGCGTCAGGAGGTTTCAGCAAATTGACATTCGTTGAAATCATCGAACCGCAGAGCGAAAGGGCGGAATGAAGAGATATAAGTTGGGGTCGGAGACATAGAGGGTGAAATGGAATAGAATGGCGCGTTTAATGTAACGATGTGGATGCTAGCGAAAACTGGGAGTTAGCCTCTCAGGCGAAGAAGCCAAGGGATAAGTTGCGACAAAGAGAATATATATCTACTACTGCCTCGCAGAAATACTCGAATATACTGACCCACTCTCTGCGATGACAAAGTAAAGGATAGCAAATGAAACACTGAGTACTTGTAATTTGTTTAACTCAGCTTTTCTGAAAATCTGTTCGGTGGTTCAATCTCTTCAATCCCTATCCAATTGTCCCGAGTCGAAATTTTGGCCCTATTGAAGCCCTGCCTAATTCCAAATAGTTGTCTTTATTTGTTCATGAATCAATCGATTCATATAAAAAAGTTTCGCTCTCTTGAATCAAAATTAATTAGAATTTCCTAATTCACTAATTTACAACCGAATTAACCTCTTACTGAGATCTGATGGAGGAAAGCAGCTACTCTTTTAACTGAATTAACTTCCGGGTCATTTAAAATATCAAGCCATGCATTCATTATCTCAAGAAAACTTGATTTTCTACTTACATATGTATAAATTTCTTTTGTTTGCGAAAATTTGCTATTCCACTAAAGGGTGATATACATATTCGCTATGACTTAAATCCTGGAAACAATTTACAAATCCCGTCATTCCCATCCACTCTACTAATTTCTGTTTTAATTATAATTCTATGTTGAAAACTATTCAATAAACTCAATTGCGCAATTATTCTTATGAATTTGAGAGGTATCCTTAAAGTCAAATAGTCCTGTGGTTCATCTTTTAAAGTTGGATGTGGGTAAAGTTGAAATGAAGAAGATGAATCGGCTCTCTGTAGATCCATTTGACGGAGTTTGCTCTCATAAGCTCTAATCCAAGATATTTTATTTTTCTCTAAACTAGAAATATAGAGGCACTCCCATTCATCCCCCTTTCCGATCTCTTCAAAAAAATTTTTAACCTGAATAGCTCAATTTAATCTTTTTCGACAGGGTTCCAGTTTTACCAAATTCCTTAATCTTGGGTAACATTTTTTTGGATAACGATCGTCAGACGTTTCAGGATTTTCTCCAACCAGTTTAGAATTAAACCAAAGACACGTACAGATAATTATGCCGCACCTATTTAGAGCCTAATTGCGTATCCCGCTGTGTTTTTTGGAACATGGAGTAGTCTTTTATAAAAATTTGTTTGAATTTCTTCAAATGCATCAAAGTATCTCAGGCTCCATACATGCGCACCATACAACAGAACATTTAAAATCACACTTTTGAGAAGTCGTATGATGGGTTTCCAAGAATCGACTTTTAGTCTAAATATCAAAGCTATCGTAGAATTCATAGCTATGCTGGATTTATTAACAGCCTTGTTTTTACCATTTAAAAGAGAGGCCGATTGATTAGATGGTGTACCCAGATGATCATAGTTTTGGAATATATCAATTTTGGATTTGCCATACATGAATGGTGGGTAATTCTTGCTATGTCCGTGTCCTCTTTTCTTAAATATTATGATCTTAGTTTTATCTATATTTACTTCTCACAAGGGGAAGGCCTCCTCTGCGACATTGAGTTTTTGATGAGACTATCATCAATTGATAGTACGTCAAAAATAATTAGACAAGTGTCCCGGCTTCTTTGTAAGTGGGCCCTTGTTTAAGAATTATGAGCGTTTGAAAATCACGGTCGCCGCGGCTGCAAAAGGTCCACCGAGTCTTGCGTGGTTGTTTTCACCAAGCGCAGCTGGTGCAGCGGTAAAGGGCCAGTCTGGTGACCACGCTGCCGCTGGTTCAAATCTGTTTGTCGACATTTTTATATATATATTTTTTCGCATTGTAAACATGTCAAATAATCATTTTTTATACTCCCCTGGTGATTAAATTTTTTTTTCGAAAATAGGTAAATTTTTGGGGAAGAAATATCATGCAGAAATGTTATGCGCATCAGAAGCAACATGTCAAATTTTATAGCGTCAAAAGAGACATCTGCGGTTAAATTCAGGAAAAATGAGTGTGCGTATTTATTCTGCTCGTCTGAGTCCGGTTTCGGACCAATTGTAACGATTCATGGAAGAAGGGAGAGAGACGGGCCAGCTGCTCCTGTCGTCGATTCTTATGCATGATATTTATTCCCCAATAATTTAACTATTTAAAAAAAAAATTAATCGTCGGGGAGCATCAAAAAATGATTATTTGACATGTTCACAATGCGAAAAATAAGGAAAAAATTTTAAAATGCCGACAAAAAGATTTGAACCAGCGACAGAGTGGTCGCTAGACAGATCCTTTACCGCTGTACCGTCGGCGCTTGGTGGAAGCAGTCGCGCGCGACTCGGTGGACCTTTGGCAGTCGCGGCGACCGTGATTTTCAAATGCTCATAATTCTTAAACAAGGGGCCACTTACAAAAAAGCCGGGACACGTATCCAATTATTTTTGACGTACTATCGATTGATGATAGTCTCATCAAGAAGTCAGTGTCGCAGAAGAGGCCTTTCCCTTGTCAGTCAATTTCTTTCACTCTTGTCGAACAACGTTTCTTCATTCTTCAAAAAGCCACTCATCACTGACTTTTTCCATTAGCGCTTTACCGCACATATTGCGCAGGAACTGCATGCCAAACGCGTTCACTTTACTCCTATCCCTTTCTTGACACGTCCAGGTTTCGCTACCGTACAGCACAGTGGGTGCAAGTACAGATATATTGCAAGCTTAGCTTAATCATTACATTTCAACTTTTAGTAATATCTTGTAGACTGCCGATAATATTTCTACCCTCGCTTATACATCTGGATATCTCTGCGTGTATCTTACCGTCAGCAGTAAATAAACTTCCAAAATACACGAACTCATCAACTTGTTCTATCCTTTCTTTGTTTGAGACAATGTTGAATATTGTTTTCTCACCCCTTCTTTCGAACACGATAATAGTTTTTGTCTGATGTCTGTCAATCTTAAGACCCATACTCTTCATTCTGGCATCCAGTCTGCTCATCATTCTCTGTAAATCATCGACTAATTCCGCCGTAACAATCTTATCATCTACAAACGCCAGTCCAGATAAACAAATGCATAGAAAACTTTTTTGTTTACTCTCAAGCTTTTTTCTATGATCTGTCTCAAGCTAAATATCTGATTCGCATATGATTTCCCTGACATAAATCCGGATATCATGATCGATATGATGGTCGATGATGATATGATGTCGTCGAAATCGATTCTTCTTGCGCTACCTACAACGGGATTGTCTAACGTATCCTCTTCAAGGTGAAAGTTATTATGTTCTATAGCTTGACCTCCATACAATTTCATGGGAAAATCTCTTATACAGTCTTTCACTTTGTCCGAATTCCATACCATTTTACCAGCAGCACTCTTAATTCCGACTGACTCAGTGCTAGTACTTCCTTTCCTAGTCTTCTTATTTAATTTCCAAAATAATTTCCTATTTCCTTCAAAATCATTCGGCATTTTTTTATCTTCTTCCACTTTGATTTTATCATTGCTTTCTTTAACTAGTATCTTGGCTTTTCTGTTTCTATCCCTATAATAATTTTCTAATCTAGTCCTCTCCTCATCGCTAAGACCTCTAATATTTAATATTCTCGAGTACGATTGTTTCTCCTCGTTGACAATCACGCGGATTTCATCATTCCACCAAGAATCTCCAGCCTTTCTTCCCATAGCCACAGTACCGAACACTTCAGATGTACTCTTGATGATGCTATCCCTTGGTATTATCCATGCACTCTGTTCATTTTTATTGTCTTATTCAGTCTTCCAGTCTTCTTCATGATGTCTTGAATATTTATTTAGCTTTTCTCGATATACCAATTGTACTTGTCGTTTCTGCAAATTCTCTATTTTAACACCAACCCAGCCATTCATATCTCCGAGTAAAATCATTCTTTCATTAGGATCGCAAGTACCTAATATATCATTCAACGAGTTCCAGAAGGTATCTTTTACATCAATCTTGTCACTATCAACTGGAGCGTAGCACACTATAATAAATAGCCTTCTGATTCCCTCTTTCATTCTAACCCATAGTAATCTGCGCAATACACATTCATACTTTTTGACATGTTATTTTGTTCTCTCATTCATAATCAGGCCGACTCCTTGGCTTCCATATTTCCGAGGATATGCCTTTCATCGACAGAAGTGTCAATCATATTCGAGGCTACATTATTATTTGTATTATTTATTGTTGAAAGTATATACCAGTCTCCTGCAGTTTGGTCTCTAAGATGGAAAAAGGCCATTTGTTGCTCCAAAAATGTGATAAGAAATCTCAATCGTGAATTAAAACTTGATAAGCACGGTAGCGACTGCTTTCGAGAGAACTCTTGATGTAAAATTTGAAACTCTAACAGGGCTAACTGACGAAATTCTTTGAAATTTCCTGCGTAAATTTGTAAAACCTGTTCTCAATTTAAAATAAAGGCCCTTAAAAAATGGACGTTTTACACAAGATAAAATACTACAAATTAAAGGCTCATCATGAATTGCGCTGTCAATAGGAGGAATGACCACTGCACGTGAAGAATATTAAAAACAATGAAAAATTTTGAAAATCAAGTGCGTGGAGGAAGCTCAGAGAATTTTTAAATATACTGTTTAGAAGAGCGATCTGTTTCGCGACGCGGAAGAAATCAAGAAATTAAAGAAATTAAACTCTCTTAAACTCAATCTTTTCTCAAGGTCCTTTCCATAGGATCGGAGAAATAAGTAGAATCCCTTTTAACGAACCTTTTTCACGATTTTCCCCATAGGATCGGAGAAGGAAATCAAAATCAGGTGAAAACAAAAATCTTTCTCACGATCCTCCCATTCTTTCAACGACCCTTTCTCACGATCCTCCCCGTAGGATTGAAGAAGGAAATTAAAATCAATTTCAAACAAAAATCTTTCTCGCGATCCTCCCTGTAGGATCAAAAAAGAATTACAATCCTTTTTACGAATAACAAACCTTTCTCGCGATCCTCTCCCTAGGAATCGGATAAATAATTAGAATCTCTTTCAACGAACCTGTCTCATGGCCCTCCCCGTAGGATCGAAGGAGGAAGTTGAAATCAGTCTGAAACCAAAATCTTCCTTACGATCCTCCCTGTAGTATTAGAAAAAAATAGTTAGAATTCTCCTGAGCCAACAATTCTCACCCAGATAGCACAAGAATTTGCGGCAAGGTTGTTCGAAAAGTCTTAATTCAATTTTTTCCATGAAGTACCATATATTTTACACATTTGCACATACATAAGGCGGCATTCTGGAAGAATAGAAAAAAAACTACTGCACAGCCCTAGGTGCCTGAGAAAACTACTGCGCAATGGATCAAGTTGATCATTGTCAGGCAAAGTTCCCTCAATTTTGCTTCGCAATTTTGCCACATGACGGACATTTTCTTATTTGCGGCAAGCTTGCCTTAAACTTGCGATACAAGCGTTCGAACCTTGCATCGTAAAGTTTAGACAAGCTTGTCGCAAACTCTTGTGCTGTCTGGGCATGCTCCTCCCCATAGGATCGGAGAATTTATCTATTCTTCTCTACTCACGGATCAAGTCCTATATTTTTCAAAATACAAATTACAATACCAAAGCTAAAATCTTGTTTTTTTCTGTTTTATAATCTTAATAATACTGCAAGAATGTTAGATCGTTACGTTTGTTTATTGTATTGAATAGTGAAATCTAATAATAAAATCAATTAATATCTTCAATTTAAGAATAAATGAAATGACGTCCATGTTTTTCGGTTTTCTGCTACATTTAAACCCTAGAAAACGCATTTATTTGACATCCGTGAAAAAAGGACGTCTCCAGACGCTGTCGGGAGTCGAACCCGAGTCTTCCGATTGCCTACTCTTTACATGTATAATTTATGTATATAAATTATATACGAAATATTTAATGATAAATTATATCTACACCTGACTCGCTCTCTCCACCCCCTTCTCATATATCTTGATATTTCCTACTGGGAATGGGTATGTCGAAATTCATGGGACATTTAAAACCAGAAGGAACACTTTGTAGGCGAGCCATTTAAGAAAAAAAAATTAGGCCTATTTCTGGACCACCCTATAACACACATAAAAACCTACGAGGGTCACTCAATGAATACTTAGCCTACAAAAGAAAAACGAGAATTTTGGAAAAGTGGCAATTTATTTTTCCACATAATCTCCTTTTAACTCAATACACTTGGCCCAGCGATGCTCTAACTTTTTCA
>JAUMHM010000049.1:2563358-2585131 GCA_032362435.1 Melikaiella ostensackeni
GAAGAATTGAAATCGGCCGAACGAGAGCACCACACGGTGACGAGTCCTAAAACTTTTTGATCAAGGTGGTAGTGTATCGTCTTAACAAAATTATTTCGAATTTTAACCAAGATAAGATGTTTGGTTTTTGCTGTAGAGCGATTTTGATAAAAAGTTCCGAATTGGTAGAGGAAAGTTGGACATGGTCAGAAATTATATACCGAATGTGGGATCATCCCGTTCCTTTGAATAATTGTTGAAAATTTATAAAATGCCATTCTTGAACTCCGAACAGGCGAAATTTCCTAAAATATTTTCTTATTCTCTGTACTTATAAGATTATGACGTGTAGCAAAACATTATGCTTTTACTGAAAATACGTACATATTCTTCAGTTTTTACTTATTATGTAAGTTTAATTTACTTTAAAAATACAAACAAAATTTATAATTTATGCTATTGATCTACAGTATTACAGAATAGTGGTTTTTGTCTTTTCATTGAAAGTGTACGCCTTAGCCCCACCCTGAGGAGTAAAGACGGACACACTTTGGATTGCACTTACTAGTCACTTATAGCTAAATTAAATATCTTAACTACATAATATGCAAAAAAGTTTCGAAATGATATATTTAAAGCACTAATATCTAATTATAGTTTCTTCGTGTAATTTATTAAGAAAAATCTAAAAATATGTCCCGCTTGGCTCCGTTTCACGATACCGAAAAGTTGACTCAGTGGCTGATTATACAAGAATTTTGAAATACTTTAAATTCATTGGCCTGATTGACCATGCAAAATAATCACAAGGATCCTTTTGAAAAGTTCCTTACTTTCTAATTGATGACCTGATCTGTAGAATGCAATCCCAAACTTCGAATATTGCTGGGCCTGATTCTTCTGTCGGAAACTAGTCCAGAAACAGAAGAAAATTTCCCAATGAGGATGTACTAAATAAATTCAAGAAAAATTACTCTCATGTCACCAAAACAATGAAGGAATCTCCTAAGGAATTGGACAACAAGGGTGAACAAGGAATAAACAACAAGGATGGATGAGGAATGAACAACAAGGGTGAACTAGGAACGAACAAAAAGGTTGAATAAGAAGTAAACAACAAGGATGAACAAGAAATAAACAACAAGAATGAACAAGGAATAAACAACAAGGATGAACAAGGAACAAACAAGAAGGATGAACTAGGAACGAAAAAAAGGATGGCCATAAAGAAAACTTCAAGTCAGTAAAATAGTCAATCCAGCTACAGGAAGGAGCAAATCCGGTAAAGACAGCATTTCGAAAAAGACTTAGAAAAAATTTCCTGTCATGGAAGAAGCAAAAATAATTAATTCTTTTTTTATATCGGAAAATAATCTGGATTCTGAAGAAGGATGCAGACACAATCTATTCACTCGATGTGTGTATGGCGTAGACATTTTAGAAAATCAGAGTTTTGTCTGAAAGCCTAGGAAATTGGATAAATGCGGGAGTTAAGGAAAATCTTCCTTGCAGGTGTTACCCTTTTTCCTTTGAATTCCTGATTTATTAAGGAATTTAGAGCACTTCCTCGTCATTCCTCTAAATTTCTAGAGCTTTTTGGGTATCTAGAAAAAAAAATTAATCTTCATTTTGTTCTATATTTCGTTTATAATTCTAAATTGAAATACAATAAAATAGTATAATTTCATTTAAACGACCGACGGCAGTAGCTGGGTGGTCATTTTCGACTCGTCGAGATCTTGAATGTTAAGCACGAGCGGTCGCGGTTAGCGCTGGGATGGGTGACCGTTCGTGATTCTCGCTTAGACGTGTTTCTACTGCGTTCAACTACTGTGGAGTGGAAAGTTTGACGCCGAGAATGGAGGTGGGCACCAAATGCTATGGAGTGTTCATATCCAAACTCGTCTGTCGGTAATCGGCTGCACTTGAGAGTTTTGGTTTTTTGGAGTTTTCCACTCCCCTGAATGCGAGCGCTTCTAATAAAAATCCGGCTGCAGATGATAGGGGATTTTAGAGATTTAAAAAACTCACAGGACTGAGTACGTCAGGCATTGCTGAAAACTCGAAAAGGGTATACTTTGATGAAAACTCGAATAAATATTCAACTTTGCTGCTGCATTTACGGAAATCATGTTAGGGGTGATTTCTCTCTCCCAAATTGAAAAGATGTTGATATTTCTTCTTGGAATGTATTTCTAGGTTGCCTGAAACAATTACAGCAAAAAAATTTCGTTTGAGAATTTTGTTTTAGAAACTTTTTCTTAATTGTTCATTTAAACGTTGAGAACTTAATGGTCATGAATTTTCGCCATTTCGTTTATGAAGGAGAGTTCTGAAGGTATGAAAGACCGGAGACGTCCGATAGGTTAGGCACCCTGATAAAACCTTAAAGATGATAAAGAAAAATATTCTTTAAACAAATCATTTTACTTTAAATTTCTTCAACGAAATATAATCCTCGGTAGTTTGTAAATAATTTATTTAATAGGCCAGAGTATAGTGTAATAATTGATTCATTTTATATAAATTAAATATGGACGCTAGTTGGTGTTCCCATCTACTTAGACAGAATAGCCCTGCTAAGTACAAAGAATTGTCAAGATTTGAATGTTATTATAGATTCTAAACTATAAGAAACATTAGTATAATTCAATTAGAGTACTACTGTAATCATATCATTAGTTGATTTAATTTTCTTTATGAAAAAGTCGCGCACCTGGTGCCTAGCTAAATTTTAATATTATGGTATTTTATGAATACTGTTATTTGATTTAATTTTTATTTGTAAATGAGATACCCAGCTGGGCCAAAGCAGGAGCCTTGTAGTGAACTAGGCTAAATTTGGCAGATTTCCACACGGAAGTACATCCGTCTTTCAAGCTGCTAGGTGTTCGGAATATCTAATTGGAACTGCATCTCTGTGGTTTTGTGGAAATTCGTGATTATCATGCAAAAGTTTTTGCCTCCATGCAACTTTAGTAATTGTGCTTTATGCATTTATGATAAGTGGAATTGTTGTTACATTTTTGTTGAACCTATGTTTTGTGTTAGAATTGGTAACAAAGCAATTCAATTAATTTGGAAATTGCTTCAAATTAAGGGATGACTATGGTTATACGTGGTAATTTTCAACTTATGACTGAAATTGTTGAAGTAGAATAGTCTGAAAGTCAGTCGACTCTTTGGGCGGAAAGTCAAACTTTTGTATTACAGTGAATCTAATTGAGTTTAGAGAATCATCCTTAATTTAAATTTTCGATACAATATAGAAATATATAATTCTTGTTAAAATAAGCAAGGCCGTGAAATAACGAATTCCACGCTTTGTGTCGTTTGTAAATATTGATTTTCTTTAATACAGGGCCACAGTGAAGAAGAATACTTAAAAGTGCTACACCGTAAATTCAGAAATGTACTGAAACTCAGAGATAAACTTAAATTGGAAAATAATTTGTCTGAATTTAAGGTCAATATCTGAATTACAGAATTTCATTATGATTACCGAAAATTATTGCTTATATTGTTGACGTCTGATTAATAAAACCAAATTTAACCACTGACTTCATTAAGACCGCAATTTAACTAAATCTTTATTTTATAAATTTCGAAAAATTCCATGGTAATTATAATAATTTTATGATAGTAACTTGAATGTTCAAGAGAACACGTGTCATTGTCTAAGGCTTCTCGTTCCATCACTGAAGTTAAGCAGCGCTTGGCTGAACTTACTTTGATATTACCTTCAATCGAAAATTCATAGCTTATAATTTGCATTGGAAACAGATTGGCAAATTTTCACAAACACCGTTTTTATAATGACATGATGTTTCAAAACGTATTATTTGCGCCGTAATCATTTGACAACATTAATAAGCCCGGCTCGAACATGAAATGATTACCTTCTGCGTACAAATTGTGTAAACTACATTAATTCTGATCCGCGTTCAAGGTGATAGTTTAAACGAAACTTGAGGACATATTCTTTCAGGTCTTTCCCCTGAAGAGTCATAATATCTTTTGTGAAAAATGCGAAACAAAATTATCTTAATTCTTTATGTCATTTTTTCACGAGGAATCAGAACTTCTTTGGAAGAAAATGGTGAGTGGCACCTAGATTATAAAAAAATAGTAATAAATATAATAATTACTATTAATTAATTTGCATAACTTTTTTAGAACAAGTATCGAACATTATAATCCGTACAAAACGTCTAATTAATTATTCCTCGAATGGGATTGGAGGAGTGACAATTGAAGAAGTTCCCTACATTGTCAATATTTTGAAAAATGGAGTTCCTTACTGTGGAGGTAGCATACTAGCACCGAATATTATTGTAACTGCTGCGCATTGCATTGTTGATAACCATGCGACATACTTAATTCTTTCTGGATCACCACTCAGAAATCATGGATTTTCTCATAATGTAACAATGAGATTAGTATACCGAAATTATAATCCGCCTGCTCTATCTGATGACCTTGCATTGCTTAAAATATGGCCAATAATAATCCTTCCAAATCGGAAAATTGATCTATACAATGGACCGCTGCCACCAAATTCTCAGGGTACATTCAGTGGTTGGGGATGTATCCACTCATCAGAGTAAGATATATTAATTGATATTTAATTCACAATCAGTATTTTCATCTTTTTATCTATACAAGAAATGGATGGTTTACTAATTTTATTTTTCGTCTACAAACTTTTGTCTCCCATTTTAGAAACATCAATATATTTCCTCTCCAGTTACAATCAATGAAGGTGTATATAATCAGCCGCAAACAGTGCAAAAGAGATTATGCTGACTATTCTACAATTACGAACAAAGATATTTGCACTCTTGATGCAAATAAACAAACGTGCAGTTGTTACGGTGACTCTGGTGGGCCGCTAGTTGTCAATGATCATCTCCTTGGTGTTATGACTTGGAGTCGAGGGCTTCCAAATCGAGAAAATCCTGATGTTTTCCTGAACTTGGCTCAACCTATTTACAAAAACTGGATCAATTCAATGCTGCAACAGCACGCAGTTGGCTTTTAAATTTTTATATAAATAATTATGCTGTCCAACGAAAGAACCTAGTAAGTGACATTTTCCATACAGACTATTTTTCGGCATACGCGCATGAGAAAACGACCTCTATTGCAAAAGCACAGCAAAACAGTGGGATCATTTTTGTTGCAGCTCATTTGTTATGTTCTCGAAGTAAGATTTTTTTTCTCAAAATGAGAATACTTCTCTGCCGTGCAAGTGAAATAAAACGTATCTGCAGTCCGGATAAGTCATCTGTCACTTTTACGAATCTTGAAAATGGAACTTTAATAAGTTTAATACTCGTAGTTTTTATGAACATCCATTATGTATATCATATTGCAAAATGGAAATTCAATAAACATCGTCAGAATCAAGGATATTTGAGTTCTATTTTAAAGGTTCGTGAAAGTGACAGATGACTTATCCGAACTGCAGATACGCTTTATTTCATTTGCACGGCAGTTCAAGTTTGAAATTATAACATGAAGTCATGAACGTAGCTGCATTCTCATTCCCCGGTGTCTCATTTTGGTTGCAACTCAAAACAACACTGAATCGGCTTACTTTTGAGGATCGGCGTTTTTCTGTGTGTCATTTACTAGGTTGTTCCGTTGGACAGCAGAATTGTATAGTGATAGGAACTTCGCGTGTGTACTCGGATACTCGAGAGTCCGAATACCCGGTTCATCACGGGTAATACCCGCTACCCGGTTACCCGATATATCTCAAAAATACCCGGGTACGAGGTATTACCCCGCCGGGTACCCGGGTTCGTTTTCGGGTAATCATAAAATCAATAATGTAACTGGATAAATAATTGAATTGTACGATGAGCAAAATGAATAACTTCATTAACTTGAACATCAAGAAATAAAACATTCCTATAACCAATGAAAAATGTGAGAAGTAAGTTGGTTCTGGCAGTATACAATACTACAATGCGGAATACGACACACAAAATTATCATCAACCTCAGCATTAAATATCCATTTGCGTATGCAGCACAGTTTGTTTCCTTAAATACAACTTTTAATTCAGAGGTAATTTAAATTGAAGTATACAGTTTCTGTTCTAGATTTTCTAACCTTATGAAAATCGAATGTAAGAACTCGATGAACCTATAGGCAAAATGGAAAGGGTGGCTAGGACCACCGTGATTTTATCAGCGTAAATCAAATATCTTTGTAACGTTCAGACACTCTGAAAAATTAGAAATTTTATTTTTGCTTTTCCGATCATTTTACTAGTTTGATAAAATTTTTTTTAGTGAAAATAGCTTTAAAGCAATTTCCACCAATAATGGCTTGCAAAAAGAAGGTCCTCCTCGAAAACGGAGAAAATGCAATCAAATCGCGACAAATGATTATTCCTCTGCTCATCAAGAAACCGATACTAAAGCACTTGTAAAATTAATTGCCACCAACCAATTGCCGCCCACAATGGTTTCAACCATAGGTTTTCGTAGCTTCATGAAAATACTAAAACCAGATTATCAAGTTACTTGTTCAGAAACTATTTGGAAAATTCTTGATTTGGCATACGAGTATGTTCGCCAGAAAATTGAAAATGAAGTCTCTGAGGTTTCCAGTTTAGCTATGGATGCAGATGAATGGTCATCTAGAGCTCAAGATCCTTATGCTTCTGGTAATGTTTAGTACATAAACAGTGACTGGAAAATAAGGTACAATAATTTTAATATTGAGCGATTGAACGAACGTCTGAAAGCAGTTAATTTTTTTGAAAATTTGCAAAATACTATGGCTCCTCGGAAAATTAAAGAAGAAGTAAACGCGATTGTACACGATAATGCACGTGTTGTTATGGCAGCATTTAATTTGCTTGAAAATCTTGATTATAACGTGTGTTGTGTAGACCATTTTTTACAACTTGGGGTAACAAAGGTATAAAGTCGGTTAAACGTTATACAATAATATGCAAGAAAGCCCAAAGAATTGTTACATTTTTTCATCACTCCAATATCGCGTCTGCTGCTATAAAAAAATATCAGCTGCAAATGGGATTGAAGGCACATAAGCTCGTACAAAGTTGTTGTTCTTGCTGATAGAAGAGTAACTAAGATAGCCTCCGCTAATAAACTAGGACTAACTAATGCTGAATGGAAGACAATCGACAAATTAAGCAAGTTACTGATATCGTTGCAAATTCTGACGACACTGTTCTGCTCCTGTTCGCAGGTGACAATTTCCACAGTTCGGCCTCTTATTCAAGGAGTTTTAAGTAATCATCTTCGAGGTGATAAAAAAGATGATCAAGCCCTGAAGGTCTACCAATTACCAGACCATGTAAAAAACTAGTGTTTTTGTTTCAAAATAGATTTCATTTGGATACTTACATTTAATGAAATTCTTATTGTGAAAAAATTCTAATTCCTTCCTACGGGAAACCTGTCTAAATTATATATTATATGAATTACACGAACTTTAACAGTGTATTATTTTACAAATATTTTATGTTTTTATTGTAAGGTACTGAATACTGAACTTTTTCAGGTGCGAGACAATTTCGTTTATTTAATATTGCGAATCCGTTCTAAGAAAAATTTCTGACCGATCTTGCAGACGAGGCTGGAATTACCAAATATGTTTTGCCACAGAAGCTAATGCAGGATAAGCACTTTCGTGAGCCTTCAGCCACTGCAATAGATTATGGTTATGGTTGATTTCGGATTCCTCCAAATATGATTGGAATTGAAAGGCTGAGGCATTAGATTTCGGTTCCCTCTTCAAAATAAAATCAACAGCCGTTTGTTTACTGGCTGATGAATCTTCAGTTGCTGTATTGGTCAAGTCTTGTACTAAGTGCTTTACGTATTTGAGCAATTTTTCTCTCTCTTCATCGGAGCCCTCAGATGATAATTTTATGTGTCATGGGTCTAAGAAAGAAGCAATCTGGTGTATCGTTACAGAGTTCAGTATATCGGGTTCCATTCGAAATCCAGTCTGCAGTTTTGATGTCATATCTCTCTTAAACGCTTGAATGATCGAATTGCCTGTTACTGTGATCTTAAAATGATTATCCTAAAGGACTCTTATGAATAGACGCACAATTGGAATGGTAAACTGTATCGTTGGCAGAAAGTAGTTTCACTATTGAGCTGATCGGATGAAGTAAATCCTTCAAGCTTTCTAGATTCTGCCAGTCTGAGGCAGAAAACTATTGTTGTTGCGATGTTCCTTCATTTGTAAGGCTTTTTCTCAATCAATATTGCCGTAATAGATAAACGATTCTCTAGCAAAGTTTCCAGCATTTTAAACATTAAGTCTAACTTCCTTATACAACCATCAACAAGATTCTACTTTCCTGTAAATAGCTATAACTGCTTCTTTTCTAAGGCAATTGACATTGATTACTTTTCAGTGGAATAATGAACAACTCTTCTTGCTTTTGCACAAAAATCTTGAAATTTCTGAGAATTCAAAAGCGTTTCTTGCACAGTTTTTCGAATTAATTCTGTGACGAAAAGGATACCATTTTCTATTTCGAATTTGAAATTATTATACTGAGCAAGATTTGAATGATGTGCAATTGAGTTTACTTTCACGTCCCAAGTTGCTGCAATTTTTTCAGAATATAATTTAATTCATCTTCAACAAAGATGTCCTTCACTGATTGAGAAGCCATTGTCCAGAATTTTCGTCCTCAATTTTCATCGATAATGTGCGCTGTCACTGTCATAAATTTATTACCAATACTAGAAACCAATCATCTAACCCAAGTGATACCTCCTCGTACGCTTGATTAATTCAACCGTTTCTTGGCTTGCCAACTTCAATCGCTTATCCATTGCTTCTAAAGTAGGAATTTTATAGATTGGCTTGACGAGTTTTATAAAATTATGAAAATGATCACTCAAAATTCAATCTGTTGATCAATCAAGGTTGGTAACACATCGAATAAAAGCCTAAGTTACCTCCTCTTGTCGTACAGTACGACATTTTTCAGCGACTTTATCAATTCACTGTCTCTTATAAGATGGAGTTTCACTTATAGAATCATTCCCATCGTTTATTGTTACTATGATGTTTGCGTCTTGATTTTCATTGCAACTGAAATAAAAATATTGTCTCAAGAGAAACAGCAATTTCAATTATTTGCAATTAAAATAAAATAATTATCTAGCACTGAATTGATAGGAAAACTTTTTTACTATTTTTGAATTATTAAAAAAGTATTTGAATAATAATGATATGTTTCAATTATTTGAATTCAAGTTTGTAATATTATAATCAAGTCTCAATTTCCCATGCGAGTAACCTTTTTGATGAATTTTCACCCTTTTTTAATGAATTTTTCTGCTGTAAATGGTTCTTCATTGTTGAGATAAAATGATTGTAAGTTGCTTATGTAACACAAATTCCGCACTTAACAAACACGCTATTTTTATCATCTTCCTCGTGATATGGCCAGACCTAACTACCTCTTTTCGGAATTTTTACTTTGCTTATGTGTCACAAGAATAAACAAATTTTATTCGGATCAACTTCTATTATTTTCAGACCATTCAATTTCGCTATCTTCTTAATGACTTCATATATTACTACTAGAACTAGAATCGAAGAATCGAAGAACACCGAGCATTTGTCGGAGAATATTTTGCTGGTATACTGCAACAAATTGTCAAACAAAATGAAGCCATCAACACTCTGCTCCCACCACTCGATGTTGAAAGGCACCATTATTCTGAGACACAATGTCGACATAAGCAAGTACAAAAGATCAGTTATCTTTCTAAAACGGTAATCTGATAGGAGCAAGGTCAAAAAATCTATTATCTTATCAGCAGTAGAGATCGAAAGTTTCATAAACAAAGTTTCATAAACAAAGCACCGGATTTCACTTATACAGCAGCGATGGTAAAAATTATAGAATGAATGCTAATGAACTAACAAATAAAATATTTTTATATATAACTACATTCACTATGCTTATTTGCAAGTACCTTTGATTTCTGGTATACGGGAGCTTGCCGCAGAAGAGAACTCGCTAACGTAACCGTAAGTGACGTCGAATCTCATGGAGAAGTTCTGTTGGTAAAAATCGAAGTAAAGCACGAAGTTGTGAGGCCAAACAATATGAATACCGATCATTTCTTCGTGAACTTTCAAAACGAAAAATGCACGTCTCAAGTGATTGGGAAAAATAAATTTGGCAGTACGCCAAAGAAATAGCTGAGTACCTGCAATTATCTGATCCAAATCTGTACACTGGTCATAGCTTCTGAGGAACCTCGGCGACGTTGCTAGCCGACGGTGGAGCAGATCTCGTATACTATTAAGGTGCTTGAAATGACTCGGTTGTTTATTTGGACCACATTATGTCTACCCCGGAATGGTTTGCCTCTCCTTGCCGCTTTCAGGCGCAGGAAATACTCCATCTTCAATAAAAAAAAAAACATTAACAAAAATATTTCCCGGAAGAAGCTCTCTGCGCACTTACTGGTAAAAATATTACATCAAACAACTCACCCGAGTAGACGTAATGTGGTCCAAATCAACAACCGAGTCATTTCAAGCATCTTAAGAGACACGGCGGCTGAAAGTCTTATGCGGTTGTAGAAGGCTGTATCGAGGATTCAAGTAGCAATAAAAGGAAGATCGGTCAAATGATAACCTCGTCTATAATCTTGCCTCCTTCACTGTAAAAAGAGTAGTTATTTTAGAACTAATTTCAGGTTTTAAGATAAAACTCAGAAAAAACAGTCTTAAGTGGTACTAAAATAAGACCACTGGTAATATCCCAGAGTCATTTGTTTTACATTGAAAATAACTGCATGAAGTCATCCTATTCAAAAACGGGACACGCAAAAAATGATAACCTGAAACAATATATCTCAAGTTTTTACAGTGCTCAACTGCAAATTCTTCATTGAAAAGTCAACCATTGGAGCGAATAAAAAACGATGATGTTATTTCTGTAGCATCAACTCCGAAAGATTCTGTCTGTGCAGTGGTAATTGAGAAGAAAGTAGAATCATCGTCAACTATTGCAAATTCATTGCAAAAAGATATGCCATTAAAATCGTCAAATGCGCATGATTAAATATCTACATTAATTTCAATAAGTCTCAAATAACCACAAACATTTCAAAGAAGTATAACTTTCAGACTGATTCACATATTTTGCTTCCTCGTAGAAGAAGCTTTGTAACGATGAAAATTTTCGAACTTCATTTTATGACATATCTGGACATAATTCGACCACAGGAGTCCGAAAATGAGGTTTTTGAAGAATGTCCGTGAGTGTGTATCAACAATGCTCTTCTTATGTTAACTCGAAAAAAAACTCGAAATTGAAAGAATTTTCATCACAATATTGGCAGCAATTTCAGGCTCTGTAACTCAATTTCTTCAAACATGGGGTGGTATTTAGTTGATATCCGTACAAAAGTCTTCATCTTTAAGAATTTTTCAAGTTCTTGATTTTTCGTTCATAAGTGATTTGTTTTAAATATTAGGCATATAACAACATAATAAGTATCAAATTTGTTCATTTTGAAAACATGAATCGATTGATATATTTGGAAGCACTCTATGACCAATTGAAGTTATGATACCATATGTACAGATTCTAATTACTAAATTCATTCTTTTTTTCATATGAGATAAATCGATTGATGTGTTTGACAGGCCTGTATAACGAAATTAAATTATGATGTATACAGATTTGTAGTTTGTTTAACGTTTGAAGGATAACAAATTCTCAATTTTTGAAATACATTAATTTTTTTAGTATAAAATTTATTCGTGTGGATAAAATAAATCTGCTGAACTATATAAAAACCTTCCATGGCCAATGAAAGATAAACAATAAATAATAAGCAATAAGAAAGAAAAAATGAAAAAGAAAAAATAAACAATCAAAAATGCAGGTGAAATCGCCTTTTTCATCCTCTCAGATTAATTTTACAATCAAAAATACTCTCATCATAGACAATACGAGTATATCAGCCCGATTCTTGCTAAATAATTATTTTTTTCTGACAAAATAGTCCTCTATGAGGAAACACAGTGTTCATGAAATGATCATAATTCAAGATACACCATATAATGAACACACACACCAAACTACTTTGCAGCGGTTTGCATGTTGAAAAAAAATTCTTGGATCCAAAGAAATGTATTTTTTGACTCCATTTCTTCAAGCCAGGGAAATTGTTTGCCCCATTTTAATGCATATTGTTCAAATAGAACAAATTCGTGTATTGATTCAAAGAAATCATTTCCTTGGGTGCCATTCCTTTGAAACAAAAAAACATTTCTTGGCTCATAAGAATGTCAGATAATTAATTCAAGGAATTGATTATGAAAACTAAGAGACTAAATTAACTAACTAAACTAACTAAACTAACTATTTTTAAAACTTTTCTGGAGTCTCGTTTTCGCATCCAAAGAAATATTTCTCGTTTTCAATGATTTCGAGCCTTTGATTTGGAAAAAAATGTATTTGAAATAACTTATTCATCGTTGTCTGGATCAAACATTTTCGTTTCTTTGAATCAAAGAAATATTGAAATAACTAAAAGCGATATTAATTGAGTGAAAGATATATTCCTTTCATGTAAAGGGTTGTTATTGTTATTCCAATAGTACATGCCATTAGTTAAATCAAGTAATTTGTTCAAGTAATTATTTATTTACTTGAAAGAAGTGCCTCTTTTGATAAATAAAATGAAGTTATTCATGTCAAATTAACATTTCCTTCAAGTAAAGAATTTTTTTTTGAAATAACCTCATGCAAGATTCGTTCAAAAAAATGTTTTTGTGAAATTCATGATTCGTACCGATTAGTTCAGGACAAATACCACCAGGTGCGCAGAGAGCATGGTCTCACAATAGAAATAGGTTGTCAAATCTATAACTTAAATACAAATTTTCACCACATTTATAATCTGAAAATATGTGGTGATTGGTGGTAACCGATCTTCTTAAGCAGTGGCCGTGTTTATATTTTTTGTTTACTGCGTGAAAATAAAAATATTATGAATTATAATAATTATTATGTCATTGAATATTTTTTCAACAAATGGAACATTTTTGTACTTTAACTATTCAAATTTCTTAAATATGGAGGCATTTTTGAGTTAAGTAAATTGTTCTTTGAATCAATTAATATTTTATCAATTCTGTTACTTGTTCATTCTGAACAGTATGCTGCATCTTAGAACCACATAAATATTCATTCCCATTGAAAACATTTGTTGGTTGCAAAGAAATATTTATTTTACCTCAAAGAACGCTAATTTGAATCAACGAATCATATGTTTGATTCAAAGAAGCTTTCATTCATTCCGAGTTATATTTATTTGTATGTAATAATTATCTTCATGAACTTACGTCATACTTCTTTACATTCAGGAACTCACCAATCATATCACTTATTTTTTACAGTAAATAACAAATCGATTTCCCTCAACGAATACTTCACAGTGTCAAATAAATATTTCTTTGCCATAATCATTTCGTTCCTTGGATGCAAAAAGATATTTCTTTGAACTAAAGAAATATTTCTTCAGCCACATTCTACTACATCATTTCTTTGAATCAAAGAAATTTTATTTGATTCAAACACTTTTTTTCTCAGTTTAAAAAAATTAATATAATGTTTTTATTCATGTATGCATACTTCCACACTTGTTACTCGTTTATCGTCTTGTTTATCGCGCACTTGGATAAAGAGTATGGTAAGTGATTCGAGAGACATTGGTACTATTCTATTCCAAATAGAGATCTGACTGTTCAAGAAATTAGAATGATTTTTATTGTACACTGGAACCTCCATTTAACGTCAGTCTCGGGTATAGCCGGTATATATATATATATATATATATATATATTAATCAACTGTATTTTTTACAAATGTAGATTTTTGTTATCATAAAGGATAGACCTGTTTTAATAATCAAGACTTATTAATGCAGAGAGAATTTTCCGCGTTTTTTTTCTAAATAAATGCGATTCATGCACGCGAGTGTTCGAACTGCCCGCTTTGTGGCTACGAAACTGATGAACTCTGCTGAGCTCACATCACCTCTCTCTCGGCTCCTTGGTCCCCTTCATCACCGAATGCAGCCGGCGAAAATTCTACGAAGGCGGTATATGGAGGGCCGTTAACTGGAGGTTCAAGTGTATTTCTCTAGTCCTTTATTTGGGGTGGTAAATTGCAACTGACGCGAGAAATTTCCCATCTCTTTCTTTGAACAGCCTTTGTTGCGCGATCGCAGCAGCGTTTCGTGGGCATGTATATACGCTGGAAAAGCAAAGTTGCATTTTAATGTTGGTAATTCCCTTTTCTCGAGGGACCACTCTGTTCGATGTTTACTCTTGCGTGGGCTCAATGCTCGGAGGAATAACGCGACTCGGTGCAAAGCAAGGGGATGAATTCCTTATTCCCTTATACTGTAACCAGTGCTACCACGCTCCATCGGTTCTAAACGCCTCGAACTTGCATTCATCCCTTGTGGACGCGATTAGATCGATAAAGTGCGAGCTTGAAAAATGGATTTTCAAGTGAATTCAAGCGTCGTGGACAATTGATTCCATTGGCAATAAATTCCTTCCTCGTATTTCTTTTTCTCTCTCTCTCGCTCACTCTGTGCTCCGGAAACCAGCATGATTTGCATACATTACCCTCTACCATACGTAACCTTCTTAGTAACAGTGGGGATGGATTTCAAAAGAGGGTGCAAACGCGATATCGCAAAGGGGAAACAATTTAAGAGGTGGGTCAGGCTCCCTCGTGGTGTGAAAACCATTCCCCTCTGTAGATCAGGAGACTTTAGAAAGTGATTAATTGAATTTCGTTTTTTAGAAAGGGCGTATAGAGCATAATTTCAATTTATTTTGTTTCCAATTCGAAATCTAAACAAGCATTTTTCCTTCAGTATGGTGAATAAATGTTCCAATTAACATGAGGTGTTTCAAAATTGAAAGTAACACTCAGAAAACTGTTTTGTTAAGGGAATGAAAAAGTCTTTTGTTGGCATTTGTGCAACGAACCTTTGTTGCGAATTCGACAAAATTTCGGTTGGTTTGATAGAATTTTTGTTGACGTAGCAAATGTAAACTTTTTTTTGAGATAATCAGCATTTTGTTGGGAAAAAAGCAACATTTGGTTGCAGAAATGCGTACCAATAAAACAGTTTTCTCAGTGAATTTATGATTAAAAAACATTAACTGTTTTAAGTTTGAAAGCATAAGAATAGGTATTTCAGTCTAATAAATATGCATCTATTGGGTACAATATATTTTTATGAGAATTGTTGATTATGAGTATTTATTCCCAATGAATATATTTTTGTGTTATAAACAGGGCTGTCATACAGTCGCTTGAGTCACCTTTAGTCACTTTTTATCAAATCACTTTTCAGTCACTTTTTTAAGATAGGATCGCTATAGTCACTTTTTAAAATGAAAATATCACTGCAGTAACTTTTCTTTCAATAAATTAAAACAAAAAACCCAAGGGTTAACCACTATTGAATTAAGGTCTATATCTATGTATTTCTGAAATTATTGAATTATTTTTAATTCACCCTGTATTCTTTGGAATTCCCTTGAAAACCACTCAATTCAATGAATCTTTTTTCAAATTAAAAATTTTTTTTAATTGACCCTCGAAACTTTTAAACTTACCTTGAATCCTTATCGATTTTAACAGATTCTTATTCCCTATCCCATTTACCCAAATTCAATTAATTTTACTGAAATCAATGGAATATTTTGGATTAGATTTTTTTTTTCAATTCATTTTTATGCGCTTGGGAGTCATCCTGGTTCCTTATTATTTATCCTAAATTTTTTTAAGTTCTTTCGATTTCCCCTAAATTTTTTCAATTTTCTCCCTGAATTTTTTTCGAATTCACTTGAATTCTTCCAAATTCACTCAATTCAATGGGATTTTTGAAATTTAGCCTGAAGTCTTTTAAACTCACCTTGAATTTTTTAGGCATTTTATCGAATTTTTTTCAATTCTCTATGAATTTTTCTATATTCACACGAAATTTAATGAATTCAATAAATTTTTTGAATATGTATAAATTATTTTCGATTCACTTGATTTTTTAAAAATTTACCTTGAATTTGTATGAATTTTATGGAGCTCCTCTAAATTTCCTCGAATTCCTCTAAATTCACTTGAATTTTATTTCATTTATTGGCTTATTTTTATTAATTTTTTTTCAATTCACTTAAATTCTGTTGAATTTTACCAGAATTCTGTTCACTGCCAATTTATTCAATACAATTGAAATTTTTTTACTTTTGAAATTTTGTTCAATTCACTCAAGTTCTTATGATATTCATCAGAATCTCTTGAATTCCCTCAAATTATTCTTATCTCACCTCAATTTTACTGAAACTAATGGAAAATATTGGATTCTTTGAATTTTTTTCAATTAATTTGAATTAATTTGGAATTTATCCTGAATTCTTTTAATTTTTTTTTAATTTTTTGGAATTCTCTTGAATCTATTGAATTGACCCTGAATTCTTTTCAATTCCTCTAAATTCAATCTAATTTTATTTTATTCAATGGTTTTTTTTGGTTTTATAATTTTTTTTTCAATTCTCTTAACTTCTGTCGGACTCGCCCTGAATTCTGTTCACGCCTAATTTATTCAATTTAATGGAAATTTTTTTATTTTAAAAATTTTGTTCAATTCACTACAATTTCACTGAAATCAGTGGAAAATTTTGGATTTTTTTCAATTCATTTGCATTCATTCGGAATGCAACTTGAATTCTTATTAATTCATCCTGAATTCTTTTCAGATCTCTTGAATTCTTTGAAATTCTTTTGAATTTTTTGAATTGACCCCAAATTCTTTTGAATTCCTTTTCATATTTCTAAATTCACTCCACACTTAATGAATTGATTGCATTTTTGAAATTTTTTTAAATTTGTTTCAATTTACTCGAATTTTTAAAAAATTCATCACGAATTTCCAGCAATTTCATCGAATTCTTCTCATTTTCCTTGAATTCCTCTAAATTCACTTTAATTTCATTTTATTCAATGTTTTTTTAAAAATTATTTTTTGAATTTTCTTTTAATTTACTTAAATTCTGTTGAATTTGACCTGAATTCTGTCGACTCTTAATTTACTCAATTCAATGAAAATTTGTTGATTTTGAAAATTTTCTTCAATTCACTCCAATTTTACTCAAATCAGTGGAAAATTTTGGATTTTTTCAATCCATTGGAATTCATTTGGAATTCAATCTGAATTCGTATTAATTTATCCTGAATTCTTTTCAAATATATTGAATTCTTTGGAATTCTTTTATATTTTTGAGTTGAATCTGAATTCTTTTCAATTCTCTTGAATTTTCTTGAATTCGCTTTAAACTGAATGAATTCATTGCATTTTTGAAATATTTTTGAATTGGTTTCAGTTTACTCGAATTTTTTAAAAATTCATCAGGAATTTTCAGCAATTTCATCGAATTCTTCTCATTTTTATGAAATTCCTCTAAATTCACTCTAATTTTATATTATTTAATGGATTTTTTAATTTTTCAAATTTTATTTCGACTCACTTCTATTCTGTTGATTTCGCCCTAAATTCTGTTCACTTCTAATCTATTCAATTTAATGGAAATTTTTTCATTTTAAAAATTTAGTTCAGTTCAATCAACTTGACATGAATTTCATCAAAATCTCTTGAATTCCCTTGAATTTTTAAAAATTTACTTCAATTTTAGAGAAATCAATTCAATATTTTAGTTTTTCAGATTTTTTTTCAATTAATTTGAATTGACCCTGAATTTCTTTGAAATCGTTAAAATTCACCTGTGATTCTTATCAATTTTATCGAATTCTTTTGAAGTCTTTTGAATTCGAAAGAACATTAAGTCACATTATTAATGCACATTAGTCACTCTCAGTAAATTTTAGGCACTTTTTTCAATTTCTTCAAGTGAATTAGGCTGTGGCATCCCTGGCTATAAAACTAATTATTTCACTCAAAGACAAATTTTAAACCTATAAAATTAAAAATTATTGAACATTTATGTGAATCCTATTCTACATTGGATAGCTAAAGCACGTTAAATTAAAAACTCTTGAATTTTGAAACCTTTGAGGTTTAATTAACCAATCTGGAGTAATTTAAAGTTTGAAATTATTTAATATTGAAGGCTACATTTCAAAAACGTGGATTCTCGTTGCTGTAATTTGAATGTCCTAACTTTAAATTTGCAGAATTTCGCAGCCTTGAATTCGAAATTTTTAATATTTCGAAAGCCTTGAATTTAAAATTCTACAATATTGCATAATTTCATATTTCAAAATGTTAAGCAGTTGAAATTCGAAATCATTTCAATGTCAACCTAGTTGGAATTTGAACAATCGGGACGAACTGAAGTAAACAATTTTCAAAACATAAATTTTTTTGAAAAATTAAGTTTCTGAATTTTTTTTCTTATTTTTGAATTTCAACACTTTTGCTCTTAAAAGATTGAATGATTTCTGATTTTATTCTTGAAAACTTGAACTATGTATATTGCATTGCTAGTCTTGAAAAATCTCTAGATTCTTGAAAGTCTCGAGGCGAGTTTATAAAGGCACGAGCTTAAAATCCACTCACCACTTACCCTCGTTTCGCATTCTTTTTTAAATGAGGTTTTCTTTGACTGGACTGACTTCACGCTTGAGAATTCACTCCAAGAACTTCTGAGAAGTGTCGAGGTGCCAAGCTTTTCATTTAGCAATTTCGAATAATTGAAGGAAACATTATTTAAACATCCACGTATCTGGCTGTGAATCTTCTTACACATTTTGAAAAATTTGGTAGTGAAGTAATTGAATATTTTTTTCTGAGATTTATTGGTATCAAGAAATCTTGTTACTTTCACGATAATAGAATAATGCCAATGTCTTAATGAGAGCGTAATTTCTAGTCTTCATCTGGCGTCCGTTAATTATTTAGAGCAATCGCACTTGCCTCTCGGTAATATAGCTTATAGTCTTGTACCACAGAAGTCGGCTTTATTAGGGGATTATATTGTCTGAATTTACGATGAGTACTGCATTTGGAAGCTGTAATTTCCACTGAAACTCAGATCCATCAATAGCTACACTAAAAAACACGATTACTTGTACCAATCGAATTTCACTTGGCTGAAATAAATGAAAGTCCTGAATACGCGCAAAGAAATATTTATTTGAGGAAAATAAATGTATGCACTTTGATTGAAAAAATGATTTATTTCAGCCAAAGAAACTTTAATAGGATTAAGTTAACACTGTTTGATTCAAAAGTACGAGCTATTGGTCGTAGGGTGATATTTCTTCGAATGAAAGAAATATTAATTGAAGACGAAAATATATGTAATTTATCGATGTAGAGACGATCTTCGATCTACTAGTCCATTAGTTCTTTTTTGTAGAAAACTTCACTTTCAATCAAGCGTTCGCCCGGCGACGCTAAGCCTCATCAGGAATATTACATATTTTGATTTTATTTTACAGGTAAAATAAAATATGATTTTTTGTTACAAAGAATGAAATGAAGAAATGTTAGATACAAAAACGGAGGACATAACCTATATTTCTACTAAAGTCATCTATACGTAATAGTAATTATAAAGACAAGATGATTAATAATTGTACAGAAGTTTTATATATTGTGTATCATTTCAAGAAATATCAATTTTAATATGTTACTATCACTCCTTGACAGGCAGAAGCATTTCATTAGATAATATTTAAACATTTTTTGGGCAGCACTCCACATTGCTAAGGTGCCTGTCCAGAAGTGAAGCTAGAAACGAATCTAGCCCTAACGTGTGTAGTTGGAACTATGACCAAGCGCGGGAAATTTTGAAGAATTAACAATATTTATATTCGTTGGTTGAAAAAATAAGACTATGGTATACATCACTTGGAAAATTTGCGTCTGATTTTTTATTTACAGTATTATTGTGTTTGACGATTTAAAACATTTCTTTACGTATTTACGTTTTTCATAATATCGTTCTTTGCTTTTAATTTTAGCTTTTGTGAAACTGAAATTGTGGTCAAGTGTATGTGAAGTGTAATAACAAAGCAGTGCTTCTAGAATCGTTCTTGCAATCATTTTTATGTTCTCTTAACCCATCTTTAAAGTATCGCTCGGTTTGTACTATATATGCAGCCGCACTCGCATGAAATTAGATACACAATATGAGTTCTAAGTTCGATAGGAATCTTATCTTTAAATTTAGTGAATCAATGGAGAGGTTTTTTTTCATATTTAAAAGTGACAAGTAAATTAAATTTCTGAATGTTTTTTTTATAGAATCTAGCAAGTTCATTGACAAAGGGCAGAACTATTATATTATTAAATGAAACATCTAGAACGTTCTTCGATATTATTGAAGAAGGATTTGTTTTTGTATAATTTATGTAGTCTAATCTTTTGTTAATGTATTTTTCATTAACTCGTATCGGATAATCATTTGATCCAAGAGTGTATTCAACAATTTTTAAATTTTGATTTTTAAACTTAATATCGGATCATGACACGGCCCTGAATCATTGAATCTTCAAATAATTTCATTCATGTTATCTTTATGTAGACAAGTAAGTACATCATCTACATAGCGATAATAAAATAAAAGTTTGAACGGTAAGTTTTTTATAACCTAACTCTCAGTGCTTTCCATCACAAGGTCTATTATAATACTGGATGAAGGAGACCCCATAGGGGTTCCGAAAATTTGTTGAAAAAATTCGTTTCAAAAAATGCAAATGCATTATCCGCGCAAAATTCCACCAATTCTAAAAACTGTGCAACTGAAATATTAGTGAACCGTCTAATTTTGAACTATATAATTTTTATGTTTTTTAGTACTAATTCTTTAGGTATATTAGTGAAAAGTGATTTTACGTCAAGTGAAACTAACCTGTCTTTTCTTGGAATATGGACATGTTTTATTTTATTAATCAATTCCGAATTATTTTTGACACTAGATTCTGAAATACCTATAATCTGTTGTATAGGTCTAGCTATGTTTCAAATAGTCAAACACAATAATACTGTAAATGAAAGGTCAGACACAAATTTTCTGAGTGATGTATACGATAGTCTTATTATTTCGACCAACGAATATAAATAATGTTAATTCTTCAAAATTTTCCGCGCTTGGTCATAGTTCCAACTTCACACGTTAGGGTTAGATTCGTTTCTGGCTTCACTCCTGGACAAGCACCCTAGCAATGTGGAGTGCAGCCCAAAAAATGTTTGAAGATTCTCTAATAAAATGCTTCTGCCTGCCCAGGGGCGATAATAAAATATTAAAATTTGTATTTCTTGAAATTATATACAATAATTAAAACTTCTGCACAATTATCAATCATCTTGTCTTCATAACTTCTATTACGTATAGATGACGTTCGTAAAAATATAGGTTATGTCCTCGGGTTTTGTATCTAACGTTTCTCTATTACGTTCTTTGTAACAAAAAATCCTTTTTTATTCTATCCGTTAGGTTCTTTCAAAATATGTAATATTCCTGATGAGACTTAGCATCGCCGGGCAAAAGCTTCATTGAAAATGAAGTTTTTTATAAAAAAAAAAAACAACAAAAAACTAATGGACCGGCAGATCGAAAACCGTCAATACATCGACAAATTATATATAAATTCATATAAAACTCATTAATAGATTTAATGCTCTCACAATGATTCATTATGATGAAAGGAGATGTTTTGGGTTTCAATCGTGTGCAAAACTACGAATCTTGCCGACGTTTCGTGA
>JAUMHM010000049.1:2585231-2611690 GCA_032362435.1 Melikaiella ostensackeni
ATCACGCGAAGTTGCGCAACGATTTTTCGAACTCGACACTGTTTTTATGTTTATGAATGTAATTGCGTAAGACTTTGTGGAAAATTTCCATAGATCCTAAGGAACAATCGCCGCGCTGAAAGTTTGTTGGGTCATGAAATTTCCTCGACTCTTTTTTCCTGATAACGTCGCCGTGCACGAGTTTCGGCAGTCCTGAATTTGTTATTAAATATCTTCTAAACAACAATGATTTTTATTGTTTTCTATAACTTGATGGCTCTGCTAGAGTCATCTAAATGAAATAGTCGAGGTTTCGAATCATTTTGTAGTAAATTGAGCGAGTTATGGCGAGTTATATTTTTAAAAAACAATGATTTTAAATCTGTGCGAAAATGACAGTTTTCAATTTTTATCTCAAAAAATATTTGTCGGATGAAGAAAAAATGAATGACAAAAAGACGCGCCTTGATGCGTAGAATAACCACAAATTTCTTATTTCAAATTTTTACGCATTTTGAGTTTGGATTGAGTTTCGGGAAGTATTGTTCGGTTCGAGCGTCGGATCCCCTGATTGCATTTTTTATTCGATTATAACATAAAAAATAAATTTTATCTTGAAAAACATGGCCTGTTTCGCAAATCTTGTTACTCTTCAGATTATGTATGCAAAAAACTAGACAAAATGGCTTCTTCGTTTGGAATCAGTTTTACATTTAGGATTTCCCCATGATTTCATAGACGCTTAGAGCCGATAGAGCGTTGAGTAAATTTATTTTCTTCTCAATCTAAAATCAAAACAAATTTACCAATCTGTTGATAAGTCGAGTTCTCGACAGTTCCGTAATATTTGTAATGAGATTTGCAAGTAAGCTCCTCTATGATTATGCATCACACTGTGAACTAAGCCGAGCACGAAGTGCGAGGACCGAAAGTTTCCGAGCGCGAAGCGCAAGATCCAACAGACGCGCGCTCTAGGCGCGCTCAGACTTGCGAGCGAAGTCCGCAATGAAAATTTGCCCACGCAGCGGGCAGATTTTTATTATCATACTTACCAATTTCATTCCAGAAAAGCACGAAGATAACCAGAGCACCGAGAAGTGACCCCATTTTCTACGCAGATGAATAAAGTTGACACTTTGAGAGTGGCTTGGATGGCAACTTATGATTTTTCAGTAATCTGCTGGTACATATATACACGAGCTGTATGACGTAGAATTGTACATATTTTAGACGACGGAGTAGGGAGTTAGATCAAGATAAAGAAAGTAGCAGTACATTAAGTTATATACATTTGGGCACATTTTTTTTTCTCCTTGAAATAGCTTTCAACATTCCATGATTATAATGGGGTCGTTCAAATATTGCGTATAAGCATTTGATGGGAGTAGAAAAAAATGGCGAAGCTTTTGTAAGGGGGATCTAAAAAATGTTAGCAGATGCTTATATGAGTGACACGGTGTTTATAAACGGAAAAAAAGTTTTCCGGATATGTAGCTGAAAAAAACTGTAGGGATCTCTTCGTAATGACTCTAGATGCTAGAAAATCACCTTCCCAAAATCTGATCTGATCCTTTTTTCAAGATATCTTAGAAATAAGATTTTTATTCAAATTATTTAAAAGTTGATATATATTTCAATAAGTACAGCATAAATTAGGAATGAATTTCGTTTAGAAAAATGATTTATTTTTTTTACATTAGAAAATATAATAATAAATACATATTAATAATATAATATTTATGTATGTAGAAGTGAAAATTCTATAATTGCCTGAATCGAAAAATCGTTTGTTTTTGGAAACTGCTCGCAGCGCAGAAAATTGACATGTCAACAAACATACCGACGTAAACACGTTTCCACTTTCTGGAGCGCGGACTTCACACATAAAAATATCAAAAGCGGAGGAACTATTGACTGGAATGCGAAATATCGATTAGTTTGGAATCAACTATCTGAACGTTATAAATTAAACGTAAATACCAAAAGCGACGTGAATTGAACTTTTAAATTCATTCGTAATTTTATAGTTAATATGGATATATATATATATATATCTGTCTGTATGTGTGAATGTGTATGTAATATATCCTTACACATACATACATTATTACGTCTTGGATTATTAAATACTTTTTCGTTTTTTGAAATATCAATATTCTTTTACGGATATCTTAAAAAAAGGATCAGATCAGATTTTGGGAGGGTGATTTCCCAGCATCTAGAGTTATTACGATGAGATCCCCGCAGTTTTTTTAGCTACATATCAGGCAAACTTTTTTCCCGTATATAAACACCATGTTTGGTAATCGTTACAATCCAGATTCTAGACATTCTCGAAATAAATATTTAAAGTTACCGAAAAGTCTTTATGTCCTACTTTCACAAAACTTTTTGTAACGGCCACTGAAAATATTTCCTCTGTGTGTATAATATTGAATATTTGAGTTTAAAATCTTTGACATATCTACAACAATAAATGATGTTTATTTGAAGTCCTCTGAGAAACTCAAACATTCAATATAAAAACATATAACACTTCAATATTTAATTTTTGATCTAAGAAGATCCTTTAGAATTGGTGTGCATTAGATTCGCTAATTTGTGAGTTATCTCTCAAGTACTTGAATTTATAAATTGTTCACTTTGAAGACTGAAATTTGGAAATTTCAATGACCATAATTTTTATTTAAAAATTTGAATGGTCACTCTTTGTTACTAAAATCTTTTTCATCAAAAAGCATTTTCTTGCTGGCTTCTTCAAAAGTCTATTCATTTTCCGTACTCACCGGGTATACGAGTATGCATTATTACGTGTCGAGAATATGCAGGGAGTGTCGTTAAAGATGCCGGAAGGGATGCTGTGGGAGGAGATAAGTGTAAAGTGCCTTCTTACACGAAAGCTTATCCGATGGTAGAAGCCGTGCGCCGCGGAACTCCATGGAAAAATGTGGCCTTTCGAATGGAAGCGACCGAAGCTTTTGCGGGTAAAATGTACGAGTGTTTTCGCATGGAAGGCTATCGCGAATAGGTACCTGGTCAATGTTTGGTCTGACAAAACGAAAAAAGCCATAAAAGGATCGCGTAAAACGTGTTCGAACGAAGAAGCTGCCAGATAAGTACCCACATTTTATCGACAGACTGACTCGCTGATGTCAAGTGGAATGAACATACTTCCAGTGAAAGTGCTGGGCGTTTTACAGCTGAGAGTTTTCGTTTTTTGAAGCAGATCTTCGATGTGAGTTACTTTCGAGTGCATAGCCATAGGTCACAATAGCAGTCCTGAAGGAAGCAGTTTTCCAGTACCAAAAGGATATATATTCTGCAATAAAATCTCCAAAGTAAATCTCAGAAAAGAAAATTGAAAGCTCTCTTAAAAATGTCATTTTGTGAGATGAAGGAAATTGGAAACTAATATTCCAATTCTGATTGTGAGCGCTCAAAAACTGATTAAAAAAATTTAAGGCGGCACTGTCGCTATAGGAAGAAAGATTTGAGATGCTTGGTGGAATGATGAAATCTACGTGGCTGTTAACGAGAAAAAGTAAACGTACTCGAGAAAGCTGAATATTAAGGGTATTAGCGATGAGGAAAGGGCAAGATTAATAAATGATTATAGCAATGAAAACAGAAAAGCCAAGATACTAGTCAAAGTAAGCATGGATAAAATCAAAGCGGAAGAAGATAAAAAAATTCCAAAATGATTCTGAAAGGAATAAGAAATTATTTTGAAAATGGGCTAAGAAGATTAGGAAAGGAAGTACTAGCACTGCTGAGAACGGTGAAGTTTCAAATGATTAGAGGAAGGCGATTATCGTTCCACTCTACAAGGGAAAGAATGATAAAGGGTATTGTACTAATTATGGAGTGATTAGCTTACTAAGTATCGTATGCAAAATATTTATCAAAATACTTTTTCACAGGCCATGGGAATAACAAGAGAAATGATTTTATTATTATCATTTTGTGAATTTTTTCACGGTATTTTTATTTTCTTAAAACTGGAAATGGTCGCGTTCAGGGTTCTCACGATTCTTCCGGAACAAAAAGAGTGCCAGTAATCAAAACGACTGGTACCTTTACTCGAACTTAACTACAAAAGTCAGCTTGAAAAAGAAGCTTCGTGGGGGATCATACTCACGTTCTAATAATTCTAGAACAGAGCAATTGCCAAACACAGTCTTTGATTTCGAAAAAGATGCAAGAAATCATGTTTACGTCGATTGGTTCTTTGCACTGTATATGAGAATAAAGTGTTCTTCTCAAAATTAAAATAGAGGAAATTCTGCGTAAAACTAAAAAAATAACAGAAAAGATTGTATCTTTAATGTGTTCCGAGTTACGGTCATTTGAGGAGACACGTTTTTTTATATTCATCCTGGAACGACTTGTTTTGAAAATTTCGAAAATGGTCAACCTTGAGAGGTCATAACTTATGACCAATTAGAGGTAGGACTTGTTCTCATCTGTAAAACACTTTTTCATAAAGTTCATAGATACAATGTCACAGAGTGTTTTCAGAAAAGTAGTGATTTCTTGAAAAAAATATGCACTGAAAAGCAAAAGTCCACGCAAAGGTGTTTTTGTACCTTTTTCCAGAAAAAACTGGGTTTGGTACTTGATCTGTTCTAGAGATATACTTAAATTGGTGTTTAAACACTGTTGTTTAGAATATAAAATTCTCTGATTTTTGTGTCCTGAAAGTTGTTTGGTAGAGAACGCAGTCAGATTATTAGCAATCAAACATTTTTAATTCACCCTTGTCACAAAATTATGCCCGCGAGTTAGTTTGCGGTGCATAGCAATGCATAAATATGTATTTCAATACGCATGATGCGTATACTTTTAGCACTTTCACCTCATAATCATTGCATAAAAGATTCAAATTTCATCGCCTAATTCAGCATTCTTAAATGCATAAGGTTGATATCCTTACACATGAATATATGTCTAAGAATGACTTAGACGAAGAAGGTGTTGATCTCGGGACAGTGGAAGTGCGGGGACTGACTTTTGCAGATGATATGATTGTTACGACAGAATCAATTGATGACTTGCAGAGACTGATGATCAGACTGTATATACCAGCATGAAGAGCATGGGTCTCAAGATCAACGCGAATAAAATAAAAATTATTGCATTTGAAAGAAGGTGTGAGAAAACAGTATGCAGCATTGCTTTGATAGAAGAGAGGATAGAACAAGTTGATGAGTTCGTGTATCTTGGAAGTTTATTTACTGCTGACGGAAAGGAAAAGGCAGAGATATCCAGACGTATAAATGAGGGTAGAAAAATTATCGGCAGTGTAGGAGTCATTAATAGAAGTAAAAGTCTAACGAATAAAGTTAAAATTGTAATATATTATTCTGTGCTTGCACCTCCTTTGCTGTATGGTGGTGACACCTGGACATATCGAGAAAAGGAGAGGAGTAAGGTGAACGTGGTTTAAATGCAATTCTTGCGGAACATGTGCGGTAATGAGTGGGTTCACAAAGAATGTAGTGTAGAAGGAACATTGATTGACAAGAGTGAAAGAACTTTGCTGAAATGGTTTGATCATGTAGAAGAAATGAATGACGGACGTTCAACGAATCAAGTGTATTTAGGTAAGGTGAATGGTAGCGTACTCAGACGTACTCATACGTACTCAAAAACTTGCATCAAGAGGTCTATAGGTGTAAAGGAAGCAAGAGATGTATGCAAGGATAGGGACGTGTGGAAGACAATCGTTTATGAGAAGAGTGACGCCTCAAGCGAAAGATTTGGTATACTTATGAGTCCTCTTAAAGAGCTTTACTCAGTGAAAATGGTTGGGTTGGGAAGTATGGATCATTCTATGAGCTTATCAGTCAGTTTGAATGTTTATGTGGGAATCAGCCCGAAAAGGGATTTGGCTTGATGGTATAATAATAATATTAAATAATAAATTAGAATTAAAAACACAATCAGATTTTATCACTTATTAAAATTAATTGAATTCCTACATGCTTCTTGTCCCAAAAACAAAAATGGGTTTTGCTATAAGAGGAATTTTCTCCTCTGCCAAAAGGAAATCCTTTTTACCTTTCATTCAAGTGGAAATTCGACCTTTCTTGAGAAGATTCCTATTGCCTCAAGCAGATATTTTTCTGAGTGAGGAATACCTTGATGATTCAACATGAAATGTATTCTTGCACTTAAGAAGAACGGTAACAAGCAAAACATAAATAAAACATAATTTAATATTGGAGAGACTGTTCTAAAGATTATAAAGCATTCAAAGAGACACAACCCTTATGGAAAGAAACAATTGACAGTGAAGGAAGAAAAACTTGAAGACTAATTCCTTTTTAGAAAAAGTCCAACTTTCAAAGAAAACGTTCCATGCTAGGAGCATATAAACTTCTTGCAACTTCTAGCAGATAAAAAATCTTTTGACAGAAAACTCTTGAATGGTTCAGAAAGCATTATCAGTGCTGGAAAATGTAAGACATAAATATCCAGTTTCATTTTAAAGCCTTCAACTTCAATAAAAAGGTTGAAGTGAGAAATCCTTCTTTTTTTAATGATCACAAGTATTTCTTTCAGAGAAAGCAACAAATTATTATTCAGATCGAACGTTTCTCGCGATAGGCAGCATAAAACTTTTCTTATCACGAAGTGCTTTTACAAGGTGCTTTCGAGTAATCCTTCTGAGAAACGAGCCACTTGCTTTCGCTCGTACATGCTTCATTATTTTTATACCGACATTTTCAGAGGCACCAGTGAACTTCGAGTTACAGAGAGAGGCTGTACCACTTAAGCTTCTTAGTTTACCCGATTACGGCGGAAACCATTCTGAAGTTCAGTTCTGACTTTGATCGCTGGCAAATCGAAAAGCGAATGGTCCCTAAACCAATCTGGGATTACATTGAAAAGATGATTATGACAAGCTATATGGGATGTCAAGTTTTCAGACGACCATCGTTAACCGATTTACAAAAGTAACTCCCAAGAACTTTTAATAGAAAGAGCATTACACTGTATCATGGAGGACATTTCATGTCAAATCGAACGTGAAATTGCTCTCTTGGAACAATCTTTTGAAATTGGAAGGCTTTCCTGTGGAATTATCCTGCAAGGCAAGTTGTGATGGTTGCACTTTTTTATTCTATGGATTCTATTATGCTTGAAAGTGATTATTAATTTTCAATTTTTAAACAAAAATATATAGAAAATTGAATCTTTGAAAGCGTTTTTTCTTCATGTGTAGAAAATACCCCAGAGTCCTCTATCATTAAGAGTGAATTCTGTATATCGACTTAGATTGTCATTTGTTCCGAGTTCATCAAAGATTTATAAGCATTGAAAATCGGGAGTGTGCTGAGGATGAACTGGGAATACAACAAGGTGATAGGGAAATTCAGTTAGTCTGTTTACTTGTCGTCCCCAAGTGACTTATTCACTTTGTGCTCCTTGTTGAATGCCAACGGTTATTCTAAGGTAGACTCTTAGATGCAGATCACCTTGGGTTGTTGGGTTAAGTTCGAGGACTGTTAAATCAATTAATCCTTAACTTTGTTTCTGGGACGGCTATTTGGTTTTGCAATAACAAATAGGACCGGGTACTCCTATTTGCACCTGAACATTCTGTGTACAGACCGCATGACCAGCAAGGTGTCCTGAACACAGAAGCGTGTTCTGAAAGCGAAGTTTCGACACAAATTCTATTTAATTCAATAAATCACACTCAAAATTCCCTGCAAGCACCATTTATAATCTGTAGATGCGCTTTCAAAACTCAATTTAAATTCTTATCAAATCGTTGAGATTTCCCTAGCGCTGAAATCTCTGACGAAATAATGTGCCTCATGATTAAAATGATGAATTCTATGAAACTCAATTTTCCTAACGTTCTGCGGATTGGGAAATCAACGAGTTGACTCTGAAGGAATAAGAATAAGTGCCAAACTGAAAAATGGTAATGTCATCAATTTAAATTCAATACCTCCTCTTTCTGTGTATAGATACGTGCATATATATATGTGTGTGTGTATGGGAAGGGCAAGATGGAAAAAGCGAGAACGGAATTGACTTACGGAGAAGGAGCCGCGTGTATGCTCATGCTTCTGGACTACGTGAAGAGAGTTCGGAAATCCTTAGCCTTACTCTCTATGAAGAATGGAAAAATCTGTTAAAGTGTAAAGTGTTTTTTACAGTCGCAAGGCACCATGCACCGAACAGGAGGATTTTTATCCACTGCACGTCTCGAGAGTCATGCATGCGCGTGATCGTGATCCGGAACTGTAATAACCTCGGAAGTTAACTGCCCCTTTCCGCTGAGGTAGGCAAAAGTGGTATTTCAAATCCTCGGGGAACGCACACTGCACAGCACCCCAACAGCTGATGTCACGATTGTTCGGCGAGACGACTTGTACGAGTATAGCTGACAACTCGAGATTCTTTAAACGAGCGCTTCTCATTTTCTAGGTCTCGTTTCCACACGGGTTTCCTTCCGTTCTGCTTTTTCAATGTCTTTTGTTAGATGCGAGGTCTAAGTAGAGAATATTCGTATGAGAAAAAGAATATCTGAGATCAACCTTCTTGTCTTAGAGAGTTTGTCAAATATTCTTCAGTTTACCTCAATTTACTTGATATCAGTTTATTTCCGTCGGCGAATTTAAAGGACCGGGTGGGCACTGGACTGAGAAGCTGGGAAATGATAATAAAATATATTGTGTCACAAGTGCGAAAAGTAGGCAGTTCCACCCATGTGTGAAGTTTGCTGTTTGAGCCAAAGGTGAATCGAAGGGGAGCCGGAAACGACCCGAGGCTTCATAAGAATTACAACTCCCTAAGCTTTCTGCACTTGTTGCACATGATATTTTTTTGCAACAAATGCAGGAAATCTTCGATTTGAGAAACAATACAAACCAACTTTCCGGAAATGTTTGAATATCATAAATTACGAAAAAATTTTGAAATTTGTGTAAATTACTGAAAATTTGTAGAAATTACCCAAAAATTTCGGAAATTTAAAGTATTCAAAGCTTCTCGGAAGAAATCCAAATATTTTCGTCAATTTCTGTGAAAATTATAAATTACAGGAAATTTATCAGTAATTTATGGTAACTTATCACTTCCAGTTGGTCCAATCACTATTCACTACTCACAATCAGTCTGTCAATAAGTCTCAACTTGAAATACCAGAACTGAGGTTATGATTCTTTTTTGACCACGGTTTCAAAATTGGTCACGCTATACATGCCTCAAAAAGCGAACATTCCATACATGCGTTACAAAAAATTTATTCTTTGATTGGGAATTTGTTTAATTCTTACTTTAGTATAAAAACTTATCTAATACGTTGAATGTCACTTGATATCATATGAAAGAATGTCTCTATAATAACTACGATTAAAATTGAAAATTTCATAGTCAAAAGCCCATCTGATTTTGAACTGTTCAATTTTAAAGCCGAATTGTGAAATCGATTATTTGGGAGGCTTTAATTTCATAATTTTAATTTCTGAATTTATGCATTTTTAATTATCTTATTTAGAACGTTCATAATTTGAAAATTTTGAATGCTTCACAATGAAGACAAATGTTTAGAGCTAAAAAGTAGCATGCCATGAGGGCCTAACCCACAAATTTTCGAAATTGAGTTCATTGGCTCAAAAAATCAAAAAATTTCTAATACACATCCCGACAAAAGGATTTTTTCAAAATCTCATTTTTTAGTTTTCTTTCGATAGCATGCCGTAAGGGCTTAACTGTGAACTTGTGCTAAACCTCATGTGAACTGTGAACCTCATGTGCGCATGCACAGTCGCATCAAGTTGAGCAGCTGATGATGGCTTAAAAGTTTCGAAACGAAAAGTAAATTCTATTTTTTTTGAAAATTGGAAATTGGATTTTTTGTCACCGTCAAAAGTTTTTTTTTATCACTTCCAAACGTGCACCTCGAGTGAAAAAAAATTTCACCCTCCATTTTTTCGAAACTTAATAATATTCTTCAACTAAACTTTTTTTGTGTTGATTTAGCAGCTCAATAAATAGAAAGAAAATTTTAGATTTGATTAAAATAAAAAATTGGATTTATTATCACCATCCAAAGTTGAAAAAATGTGCGCTTCAAGCGAAAAAAAAATTTCCCCCTAAATTTTCTTGGAACCTAATAACATTTTCCAGCCAAACTTTTCGGGGTTTAATTTAGCACTGATTTATCTCAAAAGTACAATCTTATTGTTTTTGAAAATTGAAAATTCGATTTTTGAGAACATTTTTTGTGTCTCTTGTAAAATCATAAGAATGTGGGTTAGGGCCTTATGGCATGCTACCTTTCAACAGTTTCTACACCATAAAATTGGATTAGGGCAAAATTAGTCTTAAATATATTATCTGAAATTCAGAATTGGATCCGTAATCCAAAATATTTTTACTTAATATCAGATAAATTTTGCTTGGTTGGCATTAAATTCAGTCAAATTTGTCTGAATTTAAAGAAAGTTGATCTGATTTTAATCAAGATTTGTCCGAATTTAGGACGCAATTCAGAAATCCAAATAAATTTTACTGAATTTAATCCAAACTGTAAGAATTGGCCAATTTTCAATTCAAAGCCTCATTAGCAAAATAATAAAATGACAACTTTCATAAGTGAATAATTTAAGGGTGAAAGTTTATCAAATGAGACAGTTTCAAACTGAAAGTCTTAGCACTTAAAAAATTCTCAGTGTTCATTTTTGAATCTGTATAATTTTGATTGCTTGAAATGTAAAATTATTTCACTATCGACGTCTTAATTTTATTTAAACTTCTTGAAATTGTATATATTTTGATGTGTTTAATTTGAAGATTGTCTAACTTTGAAAGCTTCGAATTTGAATTTATTGTACTTAAGTTTTGAGTGCTAATACTCACACATTTCACAATATTGAACAATATTGACAATATTGAGTTTGAAATTGTTTCGTGGTGTCTGCTCACCTAGAAAACCTGGAAAACTTGGAAATGTCGGTATTTCTTCAGTCAGGGAAAGTCAGGGATTTTTTTTATGTCGGGGAATTTTTCCGAGTGTGCTCAAATTTGTTTTGAAAATTGTAATATTAAATTAAATAACGATGTTTTTCCATTTGCAAAAGTAAATTTATAGTACCGGATTCATACTCATTTAAATCAAATTTCATTTTATCATTTTCACTAATCTTAGGAAAATATATTTTATTGAAAATATTAATATGTTAAATATGCGCTGAATTTGAAGTACCTATATGAAGAAAATAAAAAATTGTTTTAATTCATCAAATTCATGGACTTGAGCAACAAATTTCAAAACTGATTAACTTGTTTTTAGTATTATTCGTTTCTTTAATTACCGTATGGCGATAATACGAGTATACTTAAGAAAATTCTGTAATCATAAATTTTCTAAAAGCTTGTACCGTTATGAAATATCTTGCCTTTTAATAAAGTTAATGTCATAAATTAAGGATGTGCACTAGTTGTCTGAAGTTCAAAACTAAGGATTGTTAAAAATGATTCATAAAATCGAAGAATGGCAACTTTTACTTAAAGAGAGAGAGCAAAAATATAAAACTCTGAATAACTATTCTTAAATATAAAATTTTAAAAAGAAATTTTTTTTTAATGATCGTATTCAGTTCTCTTCCAAAATTAGTTACAATTATATTTTATTTTTCACTGTTTCATCAATCATTTTTAATGATTCTCATTTTTGAACTCAAGATAACTGTGGTGTACATCCTCAGGAACATCGTTATTTAATTTTATGTATCAAAAGAACCATTTCTACACATTTAGATATTGATAAGAGCTAAAAAACATTATTCATAATTAACTCGCGTAACTGTTGTATAATAATTATTCCCATTTTCAAAATTTTCCGACTTTTAGTAAATTCAGTTAATTACAATTTAACCATTCACAGATGGATGATAAAAGGGGTTATTCAAGTATTATGGTCTACTTTGAAAGGATGTGGAGTCAGTATTGCTTAAAAAATTGCAATATTTAATACTTGAATGGCTGGAAAAATCTAAAGATACCTGGAAAAAACCTGGAATTGTCAGGGATTTTTTTCAGAACTTGAGTAGACATCTTGTGTTAATTTTGAAAATTTAATATCAATTTTAGTTTGCGGCAATTTTGTTCTGACTCTTTGGTGCCGATATTGTACGAGTTCTGTTCTACGTATATAGATTAGGGTGGTCCACAATTTTTTTTTAATTTTTATGCTCCCCCCAATTTTTTTCGAATGTACAAAAAAAATGCGTATTTTTTCATCGTAAAACATAATATTTAAAGGTTCCGCAATCCCCATGAAGTTTAAAACGTATTTTCCATAAGAAAAAAAAGATATTTTTGTAAATTTTATTCAGAATCGTCAATATAAGGTGTATCGAGTTCACCCTCAACATTTGTCTTTATAATTAGCTATAGAATATGAAACAAGAATCAGTTTTCGAATTTCACCCCCATAAGACTGTTTTAAAAGGTCCCAAAAAAACCCAAAAAGCGAAAAGTTAAGTTTTACGAGTTTTTGGCGCTAATTATTATTTTTCTGCAGTTTCTTTCAGCACAAATTATTTAGAAAAAACAAAATATCACTTTCCATTGATAATAAAATATTTGAATAAATTGTTTAAACATTTTATTATTTTTTATACAAATCTCTTAGAATAGAGTTATAAAGTCAAGGTTTTTTTCGAATCTTTTAGTTTTTCAGTAAGAGCGAGGCACTTATCAATTAGAGTTAACAAATAATTTTTATCACAATTAATTATTGTTTATAATTCTCTTCTCCTATCGTAATAAGAGATACTTGCGCTTTTTCTGAAATTTTTTACTTTTTGTCCACTCCATTTAGAGTGAGGTAATAATGAATGAGATTCAACGAACGTAATTGTTTAAACAATTTATTATTGTTTATAACTATCTTCTCTTAGAATAGAGTTAGGAAGTCGCGGTTTTTCACCAATTTCTCAAATTTTCAGTTAGAGCGAGGCAATAATCAGTTGAAGTTAAGAAATAAAATTGTTTGAACAATGTATTATTATTTAGAACAATATTCTTTCAGAATAATGCTATGAAGTTGCGATTTTTTTCTGGAATTTTCAACTTTTTGTTCACTTTCACTGAGATTGAGGTCATAATCAACACGATTTAATCAAAATAATTTTTTAAACAGTTTATTATTGTTTATAATTATCTTCTCCTATCGTAATGCTAGATAGTTGCGGTTTTTTTGCTAAAAATGTTTACCTTTTTTCCACTTTTCACTTAATGAGGTAATACTTAATGCAAGTTAACAAATTTAATAGTCTGAACATTTCATTATTGTTTATAACTATCTTCTCTCAGAGTAATGCTAGATAGTTAAAATTTTTTCTGAAATTTTGTAACTTTTGTCCACTTTTCACTTAGTGCGTTAATAATTAATGCAAGATAACAAACATGATTCTTGAAACAATTTATTATTCTTTATAACTACATTCTCTTATAGTAATGCTAGAAAGTTGTGGTTTTTTCTAAGATTTTCAATTTTTTGTCTTTGTAGACATAAGCAAATAATGAATGAACATTAACAAGAATAATCTTTTGAACAATCTTTTTCTTTTTTGTAGATACATTTTTCAAACTTTTCTTCTTACGGCTGCATCCTTTGTTTTTATTTCTACTGTAGGATAGCCTTTCTGTTCAAATTAATATTTTTAAAACATCAGCATGAGAGTAAAATTACTTCATTCTGAAAGAATGGAATACTCTTTAAAAAATGATACTCGTTAATGTTTATTTATTATTTGTTCGTAACTAAGAAGTCAAAGAAAAGCTTGAAGTTTTAGAAAAATCTGCAGTTTTCTAGCGTTACTCTTAGAGGAGATAGTTATAAAGAATAACTCGTTCAAACAATAAGGTTTGTTAACTTGCATTTATAATTACTTCACTAAGTGGGAAGTGTAGAAAAAGTTCAAAATTTCAGGAAAATTCGCAACATTCTAGCATGATCCTAAGTGAATATTTTTATAAATTGAAATAAATTGTTTAGGAAATTTTTTTCTTTCACTTTAATTGATAAGTGGATCGTTCAAGCTAAAAAGTTAAAAAAAAGTCGAAAAAACAGCGACTTCCTAACTCTATTTTGAGAGCAAATGTTTATAAACAATAATAAAACGTCTAACTATCAGTGGAAAGTGGTATTTCATATATAGAAGCAATTTTCACGAGAAGAAATCGTAAAAAATAATAATTAGCGCCGGAAACTCGCAAAACACAATTTTTACTGATGGGATTTTTTGGGGCCCTATAAAACAGACTTATAGGGGTGAAATTCGAACATTAATTTCTGATTCGTATTCCACGGTTAATCTTGTAGAATGTAGAGCAACGTTGAGGGACAACTCGATACACCTAATATTCACGATTTTGAATAAAATTTACAAAGACTTGTTTTTTTTGCTTGGAAAATACGTATTAAACTTCATGCGGTCTACGGAACCTCTAAATATATATTTTTTTGAAAAAGGAAAATACGCAATTATTTTTGTGTGGATTTGAACAAATTTAGGGGTGAGAGCATGAAAATTAAAAAAAAAAATGGACCACCCGAAGGTTGATCCTAACTCCGTGTCAAAAAAATTAAAAACTTTTTTAAAATGAATTCTCGAGAATTTAAGTACTCTAGACGTCACTTGAAACAGGTTTGTAACAATTTCAACAACTACTCCAGCTTTCTCGACTTCTTTTTCTTTTTTCTTCGAATTCACTGACGAGCATTAAGAACTCCCTCCTTGGATTCTTACTCAAAAGTTCCTCTTTTCTATTTAAACACGGCCCTCCTTCAGAACTAAGGCTTTAACCAGCCTTGACAGAGGTTCCCTTGTTGTTGGTTCACGCGCCTTTCTGTTACTGAGGAGTTGAACAAAACCCATACCCACTTCGACTTAATTAACTAAACGATCGACATTTTCTCGATTCCCCACCGCGTAAAAGGCATTAGCTGCCGTTCATTGTAAGAGGAGAAGCTAATTCACAGGATCGGGATAATTCCTGCTTCGTAATCACCCACCCAAATACGTTGGGCCGATTGCCAATCGGGTCTCGAACTGCCTTTTCTCTTTTCTCCTTTTTTTAGAAAGAAATAAGAGAAGAGTGAGTGGAGACTGACTCTGAGCGTGATCCATGGTGAATCGCTGCAGAGCACAGTGGGCTGAGAGACAGCAAAAACTGTCCAAAAAGCAACTTCAAAGTTTTTCATGAAAGACCTATTTTTCATAATTTGTTCTAAAACGCTATGAATGGATAAAGTTCCGAATAGCTCTTATCTCCGATTTTTTGGAAACTCCGTATACTCATGTGTTTTGACGCACTGATTCAGAAAATCATAGTAAAAATTTGCGCGAATTTGATTTTCATGGTAAAAACTATAAAAACCCCATAAAAATAATTGTCTTTCACGTTTATCTCGAGAATCATTGGAAATTTGAAAAAATAATTTGGCAAGAGTTGTAGGCCTAGTGAAAATACACATTTTATGTTTCATTAAATTTTTCCGTACGAGTGAGGGTTTTCGAGATATTTGATGATAAAGATGAAAATTTCATACCTAGCATTTTTCCTGTGGCCAGTCACTGCATTTATATATTCTTCTACTTAATTTTATTTACGTCTCCCCACGAGACTTTAGAGACAAAGGGGTGCCATACCGCCTCTCACGAGAAGTTGGAAAGGGGAACGGGTTTGACCAACATTATTTCTGTGGCCAGACAGTGGAGTACATTTCCGCTTCCACGAGAAGTTAGAAAGGGGAAGGGGTTTGACCAACATTATTTCTGTGGATAGACAAGAGGGTGCCTTTCCGCCCCTACGAGAAGCTGGAAAGGGGAAGAGATTTGACCAATATTATTTGTGTGGCCAGACAAGGGGGTGCCTTTCCACATTGAAATTGATGTAACTGATGTAATTAAATAGTACATCATAAGTAATATTTTCTTCATAAACGTCTGCACTTAGTCTATCCAAATTATAGTTTCCAGAGTTCACCACGAAGAAGTTGCAGTACGATTTTGAACTTCTTTCTTCAGGGTCCTTTATTATTGTGAATCCCCTCGCCTCTTATCGGGGTGCTTTATTATCGTGAGTCCCCTTGCCACTCACGAATCGGGGTGCGTCATTATCATTAGTCCCCTCGCCTCTCACAAATCAGGGTGCTTTAGTATTGTGAGTCCCCTCGCCTTTCACAAATCGGGGTGATTTATTTTCGTGAGTCCCCTCGCCTCTCACAAACCGGGGTACTTTATGCCTTAAGAAACTGGAAAAGGGGCCAAAGTGGCTCAAGAGGCGAAGAACACGAAAGAAAAACAAAAGAGCTAAACTCCCCAAAAAAATAAACTCAATTTTCGTGACCGGGATAGCGAATTTTAATGTCAGCAACTCATTGCGTAAAAGGATCCGCACTCAATTTTCTAACCCGACGTCGCCACAAAAACTCGAAAAGATGGTCTGCAAGGTTGCTCTTCCACACACCTCCTCGTAAGAGGAATCGTCGCATCCATCTCCAGGAGGACTCACTACTTTGGGTGTGAGCGTGGGTCTCGCTATTCACAAATTCCTCGGAATGATTCACAGTTTTATGAACATAACCGGATTCTGCCAAGTTTATGTAGCCTTTTCAGCAGTCATTGTGGATCACTGTTCCCTCAGCTACATGTTTTTCAATCAGAGCAATCAAAGTATCTTCATCTCTTTCATTGTCGGGACATATTCCTAACCGATACTGGAAGGCAGGTCCCCTGTGGGTCATGCCGAGGATCTATAAACCCTTCACCATACGTCCTCTCTCATATTTCCGGCGACCGATCTTACATTCGTCAATTTCAACGACTTCACCGACACCACCAATGCGACCTTCCTGTTCGAGAGTCTCGTTATGAGCAAGCATGCACACCTCTCTACAAAAAGAAAAACGATCCGCAATAGTTTCTCTAGAAACTCACTGACCTTCCAAAAGGCTGCTCTCTCTGATGGTTTGCTCAAAATTGAAATTTACTGCAAAGCTGTATGTAACTAATATACACGAGGCTGCAGAAATTTGACAGTTTTCAAACCATGTATTTTGCGCAGCAGTATGAGAGTGAAAATATTTTCCCTTTTCCTGGCAGGAAAATTCATAGTAGGTTAATTTTTATTCGCTGAGACCCATTTTTTTCTTATGCTTACAACAGAATCGTTCCGTTGGAATTACTTCAATATCCCGTAACCAATAAAGTGTCTTATCTCGATCTTGAAAAATGAGACTTAAACTAGAAATTTTGCGTCACTGATTCCTCCTGATGGTAGGTTTACAACCACCAAAAAAACGAAAAACTAGGGAAAAAAATGCAGAACAAAACATCTGCACTCACCTTTTGTATCATATAATCGCTTCAGTTCATCGACCTGAAAATAATAAGAGCACGTAACCAACCGCTCCTGAAGTACCGTCAGCGCGGACGGTGAAGAAAGGCTTATCACTTACTGCATTCAAGCCTGTTACACGTGCTAAATTTCAATAGTAATTTTCTTAGAAACTATCACTCCTAAAGGAAAAGTTTTAGGAATAAAAAATTCATATTTTCACTAGATCTATAACTTTTGTCTGAAAGCTTTTCCGAAATTTTCTGTATTCACTGAGATAAATTCAAAAAATCATGACTTTCATGGGTTCTCCATGGTTTTCGCCCTGAATATCAAACTTGCGCCAATTCGCACTACCATTTTCGTAATCATCGCGTCAAAATACGTGCGTTTGCGGAGTTTCAAAAAAATCAAAGGTAAAAGGAACACATACGTTTTTGGCAGGGGCTAGGCATGAAATTTTCATTTTCATCATCAAATATCTCAAAAAATTTCACTCATAAAAAAAATAGATTCAACATAAAATATGTGTTTTGACTAAGTCTACAACTTTTGTGGGCATTACTTTTTGACATTTTTAATCGTTCTCGAGATGAACGTGAAAAACCATGACTTTTATGGGGTTTTCATGGTTTTCACCATGAAAATTAAATTTGCGCCTATTTTCACTATGATTTTCGTAATCAGCGCGTCGAAATACATAAATATACGAAGATTCGACGACATCGGAGGTAAGGGCTATTCGGAACTACACCCATGAATTCAAATGTTATAATTTTTTTTCTCATTTGAGTAGTCATAAGTTAATCCGATGTAAATGAAAAATACGAATATAAGCTTGCTGTTAAATTCCCTCACTTTATACTCATGCATTTAAAAAATTCACAGTATAGACATTTTTTGAATCAAAAGTTCCCCGAGGCTTCACCTCCTATCTAAAGTTTCAAGGTTCTGAGGGGTTTATTATGATGTTGACAGTCAGATTATTTGTCACCTTTTGCCACTTTTGACATTTGACGGAGATATTTGCAAATTAGGTCAAGCACGCACATGTACGGTGCAGTGCACGGAGAAAAAAAATCAGTAATCGCAAGAAAACCATTTTGCTGAGTTTTTTTTGTTGTCACAGCAAAATTACTGTTGTTAACACGAAATTATTTTGTTGGTCTAACACAGTATCTTGTTGTTCCAACAAAATTATTTTATTGAGTCTCGTTTTGTTGTCCTAAAAAGTTTTGTTGAGTCAATGAAACTATTTTGTTGGACCAACGGAATGCGTGACTACGTAGACGCACTCTTGCGAAGAACGCAAGAACGTTTGTTTACAATGTAGCGGATATTATATACTGTGAGTGGAAATTGTAATGGGGGTGAAATTGTGTTTTGTCTCAAGTTACTGAAACATTATAATGATGAAAGGGTACAAAAATGACTGTGATAAGTTTAAAGAATAGATAGCTGACAATATCATGTGAAAATTTTTGGATGAGTGATATATAACTGGGCTGATGCTGATCAGTGATCAACACCTTTAAGTGAAAATACTAACATACGTGCGTTTCAGTTTTATACTTTATATTCACAATAAATATTTGATCAAATATTTGAACCCAATCGAACATCAAAATCCGTTTCCGAATCACGTAAATAAAAAAACAACACAGCCCTATTTTAGGACAAGCAACAGTGAGAGAAACAGATAGTAATTAAAGAAGATAAAAACTCATTATCTGGAAGTTGAACTATGTCAGATATCTTAGAAATCTGTCCCATAGTTCTATTTCCAGATAATTTTGAGTTCTCGTCTGTTTTAATATCTATATTTCTCAATGAAAGATAATTTGGTCAAGCTGACGAAACGATCTGGTGCGGCTAATCAACGAATTTTGTTAAGCCAATAAAACATTCTATTGGGCTAACAAAAGAATTTGGTTTGGCCAACATACCAGTTTTGTTAGGTCAACAAAATAATTAGGCTGCTGTTTGTGCAACAAAAATATGTTGTTGAGCCAACAAAATTTTTGTGGGTCAATCAAAATTGTTTTCTCAATGTGGGCTGAGAGACACCGAAAACTGGCCAAATTTCAAGATTTTGTCGGATTCGTATGAAGCTTTGTGTGAGAGGGTTTTATAGGTCACTGATTTTGATTTTGACGTCAAAAGTTACAAGTTTAAAATGGCGGATCTAATATGGTGGCCGAAATTTCAAATATCCTGCATATTTGCCTAAAACTTTGTACAAGGTGTTTTTTGAGGTCGCTGATTTCGATTTTGACGTCAAAAGTTACATATTAGAAATGACGGATTCAGAAATCGCACCTACCAGCTGAATGTTTAGGACTTTATTAAGAACATCTTGAAAACTTCAAGTCAATCTTTATCGCTATATCTATTCAGGTACCAGTAAATTCTATTCTGTTTGGCGATCTTTGCTTTTCCACCGCCGAATTGTACGTAAAGCACTGCTCTTGGTACCTCATGTCATGGACGACTGACATTATTCTTATACACGGTGCCGACATACTGAGAAACAGCTTCTGTTATCTGTGGGAATGCCTGGTGAAGAAGCATCCGTAGCAAATAATAAACATTGCAAACGGTACAGACGCTATCTTACGAGAAATCGAAACCAGCGACCTCAAAACCCCCTTTTCCAAGTTTTAGGCACATCTGTAAAAATTTTAAATTTTTGGCCGCCATATTGAATCCGAAATTTTCAGTTTGTAACTTTTGACATCGAAAACGAAATTAGCGACCTTAAAAACCTCCTTGTACCAAGTCTTAAGCCAATCTGAAAAAAATTTGAGATTTTTGATCGCTATAATTTATCCTCCATTTTGAATTTATAATTTTAGACGTCAAAGTCGAAATTATCGATCTCAGAAACCCCCTTGTACCGAATTAAGACAAATATGTACAAATATTTGAATTTGGGTAGCCACATTTGATCCGCTATTTATAATTTGTTACTTTTAATGGTGGAATCTATATTAGCGACCTTAAAAACCCTCAAGTTCCAAGTCTTTGGAAATTCCGAAACATGTCGGGTTCTCGAAATTTTCGAGTACTCGAAATAATTCGAGTACTCGAAATTTTTGAGAATCCGTAACCAATTAGAAATTGAAATTTTTGTATAGTTGACAGTTATTTTGACAATTAAAAACTCCAAGCAACATGAATTAACCTTTGTTTTTCATTTCTTGAAGTCTTATTCTCATGGATTGTTTCCAAAGAAGTTGTCTCGTTTGAAAGTAAGGAAAATGAATAATAATCGAACAGCTAAAAAAAAGTAAGACTCAAGCATAAAAAATTGGAATATTGAAAAGACTGTATAAATATTAAGAGAATTTATTCACAAACATTGAAAATGTTTGCATATGTACAATATTAACGAATTTTTATTCAGGAATATTTAAATAAACATGTTTTTAAATAATTTAAAACGTACTCAATTTTAAAGAGTATTAAGAAAACCTATTCGAGAACCCGAACAGCTTCGAGAATCTGAAATTTTCGGGTGCCCGAAATGATTGAGCCCAGCTCGGCTCGCCTCGAAGTATTAAAAGTTTGACTCGGCCCGATCTAGTATCGGACTTCGAGCTTTTTGCACACCCCTAGGAATTGATGTTCCAACTTCGATTGAGGACTGTTCATTAATTATGTAAGGCTTTTTTTGGTGGGAGGGGGGGGTGAGCAAAAGAGGGTGCCTGGAAAATCTTACGAATCCTTACGGAGGGGGGACTCCAAAGCATTTCTTACGTAAGTTTTTTCTTTCTAATTATTTTGTTAAAAATATGCTAAGATTATTAATACTTTTTATACTATTATGCACATCATATCATTATTTCTTTCCTTATTTATTATGTAACATTTCATTTCATTTATGTCCAATAAATGTAGGTACGAGGAGTTAACTATTCTTAAAATCTCGTGGAATCCCCGGAAATTTTTGTAATCCTTTGAAATCCCGTGAATTCTTTAAAAAAAATTTCAAATCCCTTGAAATCCTTTGAATTCCACGTATATCGTACATCATCCCTGAAAAACCCTTCAAAACGATTAAGATCCTTGGAAACTCCTGTGAAATCCTTTAAAAACTATGGAAATCCCACCAAATTCTTTGAGATTCCGTGAAATACTTTGAAATCACTTGAAATCATCAAAGTTCCATATAATCCTTCGAGATCCGTGTAAATCCCTTTAAATCTCTGAAGATTGGTTAAAATTCTTGAAATTCCGTGAGATATTTCGAAAAATCACGGGATCGCTTGCAATATTCGAATCTCCTGATATCCTTCAAAATTCGTGAAAATACTTTGGTATCTCTTGAAATACTTTGCATTCCCGTGAAACCTTTCAAAATCTTATGAAATTTCTTCAAATATCTTCAAATCATCGAAGTCTAATTAAAATCTCTTGACATACTTCCAAATTTGTGAAAATACTTCGGTATCTCTTAAATTCCTGTGAAATCTTTGAAACCACGTGATCTCTTTTTAAATATTCTTAAATATCTTTAAATTCATGAAAATCTGTCAAAATCATTCGTGATCCGTGGAAATCGGTCTTAATTCCTCAAAATCCTTCAAAATTCTTAAAAATATTTTAAAATCCATTAAAATCTTTCAAAAGTCATTGAAATTCCTGGTAAAATCATGGAAAATCCAGTAAAATCCTTTATCATATTCGGAAATCTTTTGAAATTCATCAAAACCGCTCCAAATCTCTTTGAATTCTTTAGAAACCCTTAAAATCCTTTGAAATCTTTGTAAACGTTTTCGAACCCTGTGAAGTCTTTCGGAATCTTATGAAATTCCTCCAAATTCCTTTGAATCTTTGAAATCCAATTGAAATCCACTCACATCCTTCAAAATTGGTGTAAATACTTCGGTGTCTTTGGAAGTCCTTTGAAATCTGGTGACTCCTTTTGAAATCTCTTAAAATCCTTTGAAATCTCTGAAAATTCCTCTGAAATCCTTGCAAATCTTTTGAAATCCTGTGAAATCTTATGAAATTCCTTCAAATGTCTTGAAATCTTCGAAATCCAATTAAAATCTCTTGAAATTCTTGAAAACTCGTAAGAATATTTCGGTTTCTCTTGATATGATTGATATCTCTTTAAATCCCTTGAAATTCCTGAAAAACCTTCTTATCTCCTTAGAGTCCATTACAATTTTTTAAAAATCATTAAAATTCCTCGAAATCTCTAAGAATCTTTTATGACATTCGAAAATCCTTTGAAATTCTGTGAATTATTTTGCATTATTTCAGAAATCTCGTAAAATCCCTTGAAATCCCTTATAATCCTTTGTGATCCACGAAAATCGTTCTCAGTTTCCTACAATCCCTAAAAATATCATAATATCCTTTACAATCTTTTAAAACCCATGAAAATTCCTCGATATCCCTTAAAATCTTTTATAGTATTCGGGAATCCATTGAAATCCCTCATGATATCCTTTGCAATCCGCGGAAATAGTTCTTAATTTCCTTAAATCCCTCGAAATCCGTCGAAATCCTTCGTTATCCCTTGAAATACCGTATAAACTCTTGAATTTTGATAAACTCTTCGGAATCCCTCGAAATCTTGTAAAAATTCTTTCAAAAATCAAGGTTCTCTCTAAAATTGTACTAGGTAATTTCTTCAAATTTATTAAATCTTTTAAAAACACTTAAAATCTGTGAAACGTCTAGAAATCTTTGCAAGTCTCGTTCAATTCCGTGGAAAATCAGTAAATCTCTGAAATCCTTTGTAGTCTTTCGAAATACCTTAAAATTACTTAATTTCTTGCACAGCGAAAATGATTGATATATTATTGATATATTGAGTAAAAGTATAAAATCTTACATAATAAGGGTAGGGGGGTTTGAAATAATGAATGTTCCCCTTTAATGAACTGAAATTTCCATATTGCATTTATCATAATTACGACTTCAATATCATAATCGATTCTATTCAAACAGTTTAATTACAATTTCTGCAACTGAATAGTCAGAGTGATAATGATATTTTTCAATCGTTTGTTAGGATATTTAATTAATATTTTAATTAATATGGAACTGCTTTGAAAGAGATTATCGAATTAAATTTTGAAAATATCGAAATACAGACTTGTTGTATTATACAATATGATAGAGAGTCTATTTTTAACCTTAATAACGCTTTCGAAATATGTTGAACCAATGCAACACTTTTTTTTATGCAAGCAGAATTGGTTGTAAAGAAAGTTGCACTCCTCCGATAAATAAAGTTTTAACGCTGCGAAGAAAGAAAATCTCCGGTCTGGCACCAGGATGTTTTTCAAATGGGATTTATAAATAATACGAAAGAGGGAACACTTGTCCTATCTCCTTAGGTCTCGTAAAATGCTGGAAGCAAGAGCAATTTTCTATCGGAAAGTGCCACCTTTTGTCGCAAGACCGTAAATATGAACGCCGTCAACATCAGGTCCAATTGTTTACGTTTTCAATCTATAAACTCTGTTATTCAATTTGATTTTCTCACGCTGAATGTTGAAGTTGTGGGGAAATATCATCAAAATGTAATTTTATTTAATGGAACTTTATTAGTACCAAACTGTAATTCTCATAGTCTGACCATGCCCAACTTTTTCTACTAATTTCTCAATACAAGGTGACGATAATCATTTAGGAACTTCAGACTTAGCCGAATCAATTCACCGATAATTTTATTCTGGAATAAAAATTTTCGCCGAAAAAAAGAATCTGTATACATTACAACACGATTGGTACAAATATGGACAACATGACTCAAAATCTCTCAAGATTGGCTGAAATCCTTGAAATTCTGTGAGATATTTCGAAATATTACGAGATGCCTTAAATCTTCGAAATCCCATCAAAACCCTATATAATATGCAGAAGTCCTTTGAAATTCATCGAAACGGGTTTAAATCTCTTAAAACTCTTTAAAATCCCTTGAAATCTTTCCAGATCCTTACAAACCCTCTCAAACCATATGAAATCTTACGAAATTCCTACAAATTCCTTCAAAACTTTGAAATCCTATTAAAATTCCCTGACATCCTTTAAAATTCGTGAAAATACTACGGTATCTCTTGGAATCCTTTGCATTCTCGTGAAACCTTCTGAAATCTTCTGAAATTCCTCCAGATCTCTTCAAATGATCGAATTCCATCTAAAATCCCCCAAATTCTTTATAATCCCTCAAAATCCTTTGAAATTTCTGCAAATCTTTTCAAACCCTGCGAAGTCATCAACTTCAGGTCCAATTGTTTATGTTTTCAATCTATAAACTCTGCTATTTAATTGAATATTCTCACGTTAAATATTGAAGTTGTGATGAATATGTCATCAAAATGTAATTTTATTTAATGGAACTTCATTAGTACTATACTTTTATTCTGATAGTCTGAACATGCCCAAACTTTTCTACTCATTTCTCAATACAAGCTGGCGATAATCATTTAGGACCTTTAGACTTAGTCAAAGCAATTCACTGATAGTTTTATTCTGAAATTAAAATTTTCGCAGAGAAAAAAGTCTGTATAATTTACGACACAATCGGTACAAATATGGACAACATGACCTAAAATCTCTACGAATTGGTTAAAATCCTTTAAATTCCGTGAGATATTTCGAAATATTACAAGATCCCTCGAAATCTTTGAAATCCCTTCAAGACCCAACACAATATGTACAATTTTTTTTAAATTTATCGAAACCGATGTAAATCTTTCAAAACTCTTCAAAATCCCTTAAAATCCTTTCAGATCTTTGCAAGCCTTTTCAAACCCCATGAAATCTTCTGAAATCTTATGAAATTCCTCCAAATCCCTTTAAATCTTTGATTCCTATTGAAATCTCCTGACACCCTTCAAAAATCTTGAAAATACTTCGGTATCTCTTGAAATGCTTTGCATTTCCGTGAAACCTTCTGAAATCTAATGAAATTCCTTTAAATCTCTTCAAATCGTCGAAGTTGAAGTAAAATCCCTTGACAAACTTTAAAATTCTTGAAAATACTTTGGCATCTCTTAAAATCCTATAAAACTCTGATATTCAATTAAATATTCTCATGCTAAATATTGAAATTGTAAGGAATATGTCATTAAAATGTAATTTTATTCAATGGAATTTTATTAGTACTTAACTTTAATTCTCATAGTATGACCATGCTCAACTTTTTCTACTCATTTCTCAATACAAACTGACGATAATCATACAGGATCTTCAGACTTAGCCAAAGCAACTCAATGATAATTTTATTCTGAAATTGAAGTTTTCGCAGAGAGGAAGAATCTGTATAATTTACAACACGATCAGTACAATATCCCTTCATATCTCTTTAAAACTTTGAAATCCTATCAAAATCTTCTGACATCCTTCAAAATTCGTGAAAATACTTTGGCATCTCTTGAAATTCTATGAAATCCCTTGAAATACCATGGCCTCTTTTCGAATGTTTGGAAATCTCTTCGCGGATTAAAAAGGATTTTGACGGATTTTCAAGGGATTTGATGGAATTTCCAACTATTTGAAAATAAGTCATAAGATTTCAAAGAATTTTATAGAATTTCATAGCAGTGGCACCTGACGACCGATCTTTCGGGGGTTGTGGGGGTACAATTGAAACTGACTATACATTATGTAAAAAATGTGGCACTTTTTATCACCCAGGTTGTGCGTATCAGGGAAAAGATCTCCCACAAGATGTTTTCACAAAATGCTGTGGCGTACAAGCAAAATCACCAACACCGATCTCCAAAGAAGACATTGAGGATCTCTTGAATAAAAACAACACCATTTAAAGAGCTAATCTGAAGGAAGACATATCTATCGATATTAAACAACATATATCTGAGTGTTTAGCGGGAATAAGGGATGAGCTGTCTGAGGAAATTAAGAAGGTGGGAGTCAGGACGGAAAATGGGAAACAAGATGTAAATAACTTCTCAACCAGATTGGACACGGTAGAATCTAATGTGAATACTATGCAAGAATCGATGGCTTCAAGAGAATTTGGGAATGTGCAGGATATTTTAAAAGACAGGTAAAATCTTTATTTCTAATGCTATTAAGGAGGTTCGGGAAAGAGACTCTAGGATGAAAAACGTGATGATTTT
>JAUMHM010000049.1:2611790-2624574 GCA_032362435.1 Melikaiella ostensackeni
AAAAAATTTTTGATTTTCAGAAGAACGACCTCTATTTTGTTAATTTTTAAGGTTTTTAAAACTATTTTTTCAAATTATAAAGAATATTGGGGACCCGATCCGAAAAGTATTTGAACCTATTTCAGGTGCACAGCTGCTCAGTCGTAGAATCGTATCTAATTCATCGGATTCCCTGAGCAATACCTTAAAATATGGGGAAATATTCGAAAATACTTCGGAATACTTCGGTATACTTTGAAATATTTGGGAATACTTTGGAATACTTAGAAGGAAATTTCGTGCAATTTCATAACCATAAGGTATGAAAAGTTTTTAATAATACATGAAATCCCCTTTTAATGCCCTCTTTCGGAAAAAATCCCCTTTTTACATAAAATTGAACTAATGAACCACTGTGATTCTTGGTGCAGAAATAAACAAGTGTTGTATCATTTACATATACAGGTATATCATAGTTTAAATGATAGCTCTTGAAAATTAATTTAGCAGAAGACCGATTTTGCAGGGAACGTAGCTTCAAGTGAATCGATGCGAAGAACGTGAACACTAATACCAGAATTGGAGTACAAATGAAGTGAAGTAGTTCGTGCCAGTCCTCATATTTGAATTAAAGCCACTGGACTAGACAGTAGAAGTTGCAACTGCTATAGTCAGCATTATTAGTCTTCACGTGTCGCTTGTTATCTTCCAATTTTAGGTTCCTTTGTTCACTATTTATACCTCTCTTGATTTATTTCCTTATTTCATGACTTTATTTCTCTCCGTTTTTTTTCTAACACTATTGTCTGCAATTTCTTCTTTATGGAGAGAAGCGGACTGGGATTTATCAACCGGTCCGGTAAAAGTCTTGTAGATCGGCCCTGAAAGCGGTTTTAGGCAATTTTTTAAGAAACATTTTAAAAATATATCAAAAGATCTTAAGGATTTCAACAGCCTTTCACCGATTTCATAAGATCTTCGAATATATTAATTATTTTGAGAATTTTCAAAGCTTCCAAACGTTTCAACACATTTTAAAAGTTTTGAAAGATTTTAAGTCAGTTTAAAGGATTTCACAATAATCAATTGAGGGATTTTATATTATTTCTAAGACTTCAAGAGTTTTGAGAGATTTTTTTATGGGATTGCAAAGCATTTAATAAACTTCACGAGGCCTTCTAAGGATTTCATGAGACTTAAAATGTTTCAGGGTATTTTTTTTATTCTGAGGGGCTTCAGAGAATATCAAAGATTTCGAAGAATTTTTATAGAATTTCAATGGATTTTGAATATTGAATTGATTTCAACAATTTCTAAACATTTTACGATGTTTCTATACGTTTTAAAGAATTTCGCAAAAATTAAGGGATTTCGTAGGACTTCAAAGATTTGAAGAGACTTTCAAATATTTCAAATGATTTCAAGAAATTTCAGAGGATTTCAATGGATATAAAAAATTTCGGAATATTTTATAATATTTCTATACATTTCACAGAATATCAGAATAATTGAGAAGTTTCGTGAGATTTCAAAGGTATGAAGGGTTTTCCAAATATTTCAGGGAATTTCACATGATTCACATTAGCTTATTTTAATGAATTTCCCGGGATCTGAAGGAATTTCGTGGGTCCAGGGGACTTCAATTATCTCAATAAATATCATCAGATTTCATGTAATTTAACGGGATTTCAAGGGATTTTGAGGGATTTTATAACATTTTGATGGATTTTGAAGAATTTATTCACAAGAATTGAAGGAGTTCATAGGAATTCAAAGATTTGAAGAAATTTTCAAACATTTCAAGGTATTTTCAAATATTTTAAATATTTTTTGTGATTCCAGGTTATTTTATGATATTCTGAGGAATTTCTGATCGATTACAAGAATTTAAAGGGATTCAAAAGGGATTTCAAGGAATTTCATCAGTTTTCATCTAATTTCATGGAATGTTAAGGGATTTTATCATATATCAAAGAATTTCAAAAAATTTATTCACAAGAATTGACGGATTTCAGAGACTTGCAAAGATCTAAAAATTTTTTAAAGGTTTTAGGATATTTTAAAGGATTCCGAGGAATTTTCAATAGATTTCAAGAATTTAAAGGGATTTCAAGGAATTTCATCAGCTTCCATGTAATTTCACGGGATTTCAATAAACTTCATAATATGTCAGTGAATTTCAGAGAATTTATCCACAAGAATTAAGGGATTTCGAGAAATTTCAAAGATTTGAACAGATTTTAAAATATTGCAAGGCATTTTCGAAGAATTTCAAGAATTTCACAGATGTAGAATATTTTGAAAGATTTCAAGAAATTTTCAATGGATTTAAAGAATTTGATCAGATTGAATATCATCAGATTTTATGTAATCTCAAGGTATTTTATAATGTGTTAATATATTTCAAAGAATTTATTCACAAGAATTGATGGATTTCGAAGGCTTGCAAAGATTTGAAGGAATTTTCAAGTATTTCAAGGTATTTGCAGAGATTTTAAAGAATTTTTCAAGATTTTAGGATATTTTAAAAGATTCCAAGAAATTTCAACAGACTTAACAAATTTGCAGGGATTTGAAAGGTATTTCAAGGGACTTTATCAGCTTTTATGCAATTTATTTCATGGAATTTCAAGGGATTTTATAACATATCAATGAATTTCAAAGAATTTATTCACAAGAATTAGGGATTTCACAAAATTTCCAAAATTTGAAGAGATTTTAAAATATCTTAAGGTATTTCCGAAGATTTTTAAGAATTTCACAGAATTAGGATATTTTGTGAGATTCCAAGAAATGTTTAATAGATTTCAAGAATTTGATGTGGTTATGAGTTATTTTGAGGAATATTATCAGATTTCATATAATTTCACGATATTGTATAATATGCTATTGGATTCCAAAGAATTTTTTCACAAGAATTGACGGATTTTAAAAGCTTGCAAAGATTCGAAAAAAATTCATATATTTCAAGGTATTTGCAAAGATTATGAAGCAAATTTTTTAATTTTTTTCGATATTTTAAAAGATTCCAAGGAATTTTTGACAGATTTCAAGAATCAGAAGAGATTTCAAAAGGATTTTGAAAGATATTATCAGATTTCATGTAAATTCACGAAATTCCAAGGGATTATTTAATATCCTTATGGATTTCAAATGAATTTATTTACAATAATTGAGGGATATCAGAGATTTTTAAGTATTGCAAGGCATTTCCAAAGATTTTTGTAAGTTTCAAAGATCTTAGGATATTTTAAAAGATTCTAAAGATTTTTCAATAGATTTCAAGAATGTAAGGAGACTCAAAAGGGATTTAAAAAATTATTATCAGACTGAATGTAATTTCACTGGATTTTAGGGGATTTAAAAATATTTTAGTGGATTTCACAGAATTGGTTCACAAGAATTGACGGATTTCCAAGGCTTGCAAAGATTTGAATTTTTTTTAAGTATTTCAAGGTATTCGCAAAGATTATAAACCAAATTTTCAATAATTTTTAAATATTTCAAAAGATACCAAGGAATTTCCAATAGATTTCAAGAATCGGAAGGGATTTGAAAGGGATTTCAAAGAATATTATCGAATTTCATGTGAATGCACGGAGTTTGAAGGGCTTTTTAATATTCTTATGGATTTCAAATAAATTTATTCACAACAATTAAGGAATTTTAGACATTTTTGAGTATTGCAAGGTATTTCCAAAGATTTTCAAGAGTTTCAAAGATTTTAGGACATTTTAAAAGATTCTAAAGATTTTTAAATAGATTTCAAGAATTTGGGGAGATTTAAAAGGGATTTCAAAAATTATCAGCAGACCGAATGTAATAACACTGGATTTTAGGGGATTTGATAATATGTTAGTGGATTTCAAAAAATTTCTTCACAAGAATTGATGGATTTCAAAGGCTTGCAAAAATTTGAAGAAATTTTCACGTACTTCAAGGTGTTTGCAAAGATTTTAAAGGTTTCTTAAAGACTTTGGGATGTTTTGAAAAATTCCAAGAAATTTTCAATAAATGTGAAGAATTTGAAGGGAGTTAAAAGGGATTTCAAAGAATATCATCAGATTTAATGTATGTAATTTCACCGGATTTCAAGGAATTTTATAATATGTTAATGGATTATTTGAAACAATTTATTTACAAGAATCGAGGTATTTTAAAAACTTTAGGGTATTTAAGAGATTCTAAGAGATTTAAAAAGTGTTGAATAATTTTTATGGATTTTATTGATTTTTAGATATTAAAAAAACATATAAAGTTTTGAAGAATTTGGAAGATTTGGAGAAATTTTACAGGACCTATGAGGTTTAAGGATATCTCAAAAGTTTCCAAGGGTTTTAACAGATTCAATAAGATTCACGAGGATACCAATGATTTTAAGGATTTTTAAGATCTCTCAATGTGTTTTAATACATTTTCCAAGATTTTTAGGGTTTTCATTACTTTTTTCCATTTCAAGGGCCGCTGCGAACGGCCCTGGATTTGTGCTTTCTCCATTGCAATGTAAGGTCAACTAAACAACTGAAATACTAAGGTTCCAATAATTTCAAAGAATAAGGTCAACCTCCATTTTTTAAAGATAAGAGAATATACAAAATCCCCAAACGTATAACTTTATTACTTCTGCTTCCTTTCCGAACGAAAAAGTCTAGAAAAGATATTTCTTCCGCGTCCAGGTGATTTTTGAAAGCATGAATCCCCTCGCAAGGAGAATTCCTTTTCCGATTTACTCGAGAGCATTCGCCTTATCTCGCTCCAGAAAACCAAGCGTCCGTTTCTCGCGCTGTTGCGTAGTTCCACAGATGGTTTTTGCGAATTCAGTAACAGAGCCCAAGACGATTAAGCTGCTATCGTGAGAAAAATCAAAGAAAAAGAAGTAAAAAGGAAAATAAGAAAGGAGCTAGATAGGAATGACTGTCAGATCTCTCATTTGATTCTTCTACCGCTGGAAAAATTGCATTTGTCGCCGGCAGCCTTTGGGGCTTGAATAAGATACGGTTCCGAGGCAAAAGGTGCCCTCGAGCTTACGACGGATCAGATATTATGTTAAGCGTTCTAAGTTATTCACTCGGCGCACCGATCGGCTTTTTCAGCTTTCCTATTTTCAGCTGGCCTCCGGTAATCGTTTGCGAAGCCAAATCAGAGATAACTTCATGATAGATTACCGCATCCTTTCGAAAAAGATTCCACTTTTTTCCCCTCTATAAAATCTGACATGTTTACATTTTTCAAACGCTACCATTACTCATATAATTATACCGAAAAATGTATTCTTTTTCTTGTTCAACGCAAAATCCTCGAGTCACAAATAGATACTCTCCTTACACTCTAGTTTTATTTCAAACCATTCCTGGGATTTTTCTGGCTATAATTTCATTTCCAGAGGGAAAAAGAGCACAATGCAAATTAGATTACTTATTTTAGTTTCAGCAAATTTAAATCCACTCGAGAGACGGTCTTTAACTTCGTTATTCCCAAATCGGCTTTGTCTCCGCAAATTTGGGTCTCGAAGTCTTGACTATCTTGCCTAGAAACTTAGCTCATTTCAATTCCCGGGGAGAAACGTTTCTAAGATTTATGACTTTGGGATCAATAGTGTCTGACGGGAGTTCTTGGGTCGCGAGAAGTATCGCTACACAAACATTTGAAGCACGTGTACTTCATGCTGAGATACGTGATTTCAGGAAGAGATGAAATTCTCGTAAACCGTTACCCTCGCTTGTTGCACGAACTATGTTTACGTACAGATATTTGCTTTAGATGTACCAAAGACAAGGGTTGTAAAATCTACCTATGCGAATTTGCGAGAATTCCTTATTATTATCTTATTTTGTATACGATTAAGCCAAATCCTTCTCGGGGTAACCGTGACTCGTTCGGTTCTAGGCTCGTTATTCCAACGGGGATCAAGGAATTTATATGATGAGGGGAATTAAGGGATGTGTAGGACAAGGTATAGGTTTTAAATCAATCTAGAAGTCGCATTTTGCTCATTAAAACTACACTCTCTTTCCATAACACCGCTCCAACATGGGCTGCTGATCAATCTCTCTAGCAATCACCCCAGGTCAAGAGCTTCACAAAGCCATTATACATCACGACCTCTACATAAACACGCAATCTGACTGATAAACCACATAGGCTAGAGAAAGCTCTTCACGAGAGTCCATGAGTATTTAAAATCTGTCGTTGCAGGCGTCATTCTTCTTCTTATAAACAATTCTTCTCCAAACTTCCATATCCTTGCATAGATCTTTTGCTTCCTTTACATCCATACATCGTTTTATGCAAGCTCTTGTGTTTCTACGACTATAATATTTTTTCGCTTTGGAGTATCATTCACACATTCCAACCATTCTTTCTTCGGTCTACATGTGAGTACGCTACCACTCACATTACCTAAATACACTTGTTCGTTGAACGTTCTTGATTCATTCTCTCATCATGACCAAATAATCTCAGCAAGATTCTTTCACTCTTGTCAATCGATGTTTCTTCTACACCACATTATTTGAGAACCCACTCATTACTGTCTTTGTCCATTAGCGTTTTACCGCACATATCCCGCAGGAATTGCATGCCAACAGCGTTCATTTTCTTCCTGTCTTTCTCTTGATACATCTAGGTCTCGCTAACATACAGCACAGTAGATGCAAGCACAGAATTATATATTGCAATTCTAACTTTATTCGTTACATTTTTACTTCTAGTAATAGCTCGTATATTGCCGAAAATCTTTCTACACTCGTTTATACGTCTGTATACACGAAATCACAGACTTCTTCTAACCTCTGTCCATTTAAGGCAATGTTACGTGCTGTTTTTTCACTCCCATCTTTCAAACACGATCATTTTTGTTTCATTCACGTTAATATTAAGATTCATACTCTTCATGCTGGGATCCAGTGTGCCCGTCATTCCCTGTAAATCATTGACTGATTCTCTTTAAGTAGTCATCTGCAAACGCCAGTCCACGCCCTTTCACTGCCACAAGATCAACCGCCTTCTTCATCTGAGAGGGCCACTCTTAGACATTTGTCCATGTATATATTGAACATTCAGTAGGACATAACGCAGTCATGCCTAACGCTCTGATTAATATCAAACCAATCGCTCAATTGTCCATTTACTCTTACACTCGCTTTCCCACCATTATATATTGTTTTTATTGCTTTTAGAAGCTAAATATTCACTCTATACTCTTTCAGAACTTCCTAAAGTTCAGTTTTATTCACCTTATCAAAAACTTTTCCAGATCAACAAATGCACAGAAAATTCATCTGCTTACTCTCAAACTTTTTCTATGATCTACCTCGATCTTAATATATAATCCGTACATGATCTTCCTGGCTCAAATACACATTGGTCTCCCTATATACTTCCTTAAATTATTCCCATGACCTCATCAATAAGTATTTTGGTAAATATTTTTCCCACGGTCATTTGGAACTTCACTGTTATCAGCACGCATATTCATTGATTTGCACAGCCACACGAACAAAAAACCGCCACCACTCCTAAGCATTTTAGCGGTGATACCATCCACACCAGCAGCCTTACCATTCTTTAGTTTTTTAATTACAGATATAATTTCGTTGATATCGATTCTTCTTTCGACACCTATAACGGGATTGTTTAACGTATCCTTCTCTGTGTCACAGTTGCTGTGCTCCATAGCAACCATTTCCAGAATAATTTCTTATTTCCTTCAAAATCATTTTGCATTTTTTGATCTTCTTCCACTTGGATTTTTTCCTTGCTTTCTTTGACTAGTATCTTTGCTCTTCTGTTACATCCCTATAAGGTAGATGTTCCAGTAATCGGAACGGTACCACTCATCGTGAGTATCGAGGTTTATGTGCAAAAATTGATTAGATCTTCAATAAAAACGCAAGAATAATATATTTTGAGGAAAATGTAGCCAGTTTTCGGTGTATGAACCAAATCAGTTTTTTTACAAAATTAGCGCAAATTAAAAAAAATCATTTTTATAAGCGCTCGCGATGGATCACGAAACGTAGAAAATTGCCAAAGGTTTAGATTAAGAACGGCGTTTCTTTGCTCAAGCTATTAGAGTGTGAAGCAATCACTTGATCAGGACGAAAATAATTTGTTGATAATGAAAGATAATTTCTGTTTCATAAAATAAAGTAAAATTTTCTTTTAGTACCTTCTCGTTTGAGAAATATCGGCCATGATTATAGGGACGCACAGTGGGATATAAAAAAAACGTTCGTGGACAAATTGATTTTCAGAAGACAATTATTATGAGAAATGAAGGTTTTTTTATTAAATGAAACCTAATAAAATTCCACATCGAACTGTCATGACATATTTTTGGATTTTTCGGATTTTTTTTTCATACAATAAAAAATATATTTTTTTTACTTTTGAAGTGTACCGATTTTTAACAAATGCTTGAAATCATTCAGAAATACCTAGAAAACATGAAGAAACTATTCAAAAGAGTTGTCCAATAGCAACGTAAATGATTAAAAATTTATTGAATGTGTTATAAATAAATAAGTGAATTAAAATGCTTTCGTGGGGATTGGCAGCGATTCGTCACCTGATTCGCACTAAATTTAATAATTTATGGACAAAAAGAGTTTTTAGTTGAATTAAAAAAATTTCATAAATAATTTCTTAACTTATAAGCAAGTTTTATAAACAATTATCCTTATCTGGTATTTATTTTGTAATAAATACAGTTTTTTCTACGAAACCGATTATATATTACCTATAAATGAAACTTAAGTATCATACCTGGTCATGTGAAGAAAATGGGTAATTGTTTAAACAATATTAATAAGAAAATGCAATATTTGGCTATTTTTGGATGAAAAAACCTGGTTCTTTCGACTCATTCGACTGAAAATAACTAACTTCTAAGTTTTTAAGGACACTTCGATGACAATAAATAATTTTTATTGTAAACAACAATTGTTAAAAAATTCTATCATGCTATGTATTTATAAATGAAATTCCACTTTTTTCAAGGACTTAACAGCTAGTTATTCAGCAAGGGCTTCTTGCTATGAATTGCTAATATTGGATAATTGTTTAAACAAACTTAATTAACAAATGCATTATTCGGCTATTTTTCAGCACTCAAACCTCATTCCTTTAGCGCAATCAACTGTTAATAACAAATTTTTAAACTTCCTTCAGATAATTTGATAAGGATCCACTTTTTTTTGTTATTAACAATGTTATAAACACATTTTTCTCAGCTAATGTATCCGTAAACTAAAAGTTGCGTTTTTTTTGTGAAATATACTTGAAATAACTGAGCAATAATTCCTTGCCATTATATGATAACAATTGATGATTTATTAAGGAAAGTTAATGACAATAAAAATGGTGGATCTTTATCGAATTATCTGAAAAAAGTTTAAAAATTTGTTATTAACAGCTTATTACGCTAGAGGAACAAAGTTTAAGTGCTGAAAATAGCCTAATCATGCATTTGTTAATCAAGTTTGCTTAAACAATTATCAAATGTTAGCAATTCATAGCAAAAAGTCACTGCCAAGCAACTGACTGTTGAGTTCGTGAAAAAGGTGGAATTTTCTTTATGAATACATAACATGATAATTTATTTAAACAATTGTTGTTCACAATACAAATTATTTATTGTCATAGAAATGTCCTTATAAATTCATAAGTTAGTTATTTGCAGTTGATTGCATCGAAAGAACCAAGTTTGTACGTCCAAAAATAGCCAAATAGTGCATTTGTTGGTTAAGATTGTTTAAACAGTTATCCATTTCTATTATATGACCAAATATGATAATCAGGTTACATTTTCAGGTAATATATGATCGATTCCATAGAAAAATCGTTATTTATTCCATCATTAATACCTGATATTGATAATTGTTTATAAAACTTGCTTATAAAATAGGAAAATTTTTTTGAACATTCATTAATCCAACTAAAAAAGTCTTTTGGTCTATAAATTGTTCAAATTTAGTGCGAGTCAAGTGAAAAATCGCTGCTAATCCCCACGAAATTATTTTCATTCACTTATTTCTTTAAAACAAATTCAAATTTTTCAAAAAGATTTGCGTTGCTTCAGGACGTCTTTTTTGGATAGTTGCTTTATATTTTCTAAGTATTTTTGAATGAATCCAAGTATTTGTTGAAAGCCGGTACACTTCAAAAGTTAAATTTTTTTCGTTTTTGTTGTTAAATAAAGAAAAATAGTACATTTCTTCCATGAATCGCCATGACAATTCGGTGCGGAATTGAGCGCCCGGGTTGCACAACGACTTTAGCGCGTGGACTCAGCCAGCTTAGTTGGCAAGAGAGGGGATAACGCGTTGCTGCGGACCGAGTTGATTGGACAAATAATTTTAAAACTGCCGTCAATCCGTTAATAATTATCGGATCGTCTTGGTTTTTGCGTAGAAATACTCATGAGTCTTTAGCGTTTCCAACGAACCCAAATAAATGACTTTCTTTTTATATTTTCGATTTTTTTAAAACACCCGAACTTTTTATAACTTTGAGGTGAAAATTTCAGGTGTAAATTTCAAAACAGACCGAAATGAATAATATCAGTTGAGTTCGTATACATTTAGTTATAACATATCCAAAATTCAGATCGATTTGTTTGTATTAACAGCAATGAAGAGCATAAATAAACAAAGGCTCGGTCCGACGTTGCGTGTAAAAAGAAGATGCCTTGCTATATAAGTCGATCGAGAGCGACGATTGAACGTCGGACCGAGCCTTTGTGTATTTACGCTGGTCATTGCTGTTAATAGAAACCAATCAATCTGAACTTTGGATATGATATAATTTAATGTATAAGAACTTAACTGATATTGTTCATTTCGGTTTGTTTTGAAATTTATAACTAAGATTTTCACCTTAAAGTTATAAAAAGTTCGGGTTTTGTTAAAAAATCGAAAATATTAAAAATAAGTCATTTAATTAGTTTCGCTCGAAGCGCTGAAGACTCATGAGTATTTCTATGCAAAAACCAACACGATCCGATAATTATTTTTGGAATGACGGCAGTTTTAAAATTATTTGTCCAATTATCTCGACCCGTAGCAACGCGTTATCCCCTCTCTTGCCTAATAGGCTGGCTGAGTCCACGCGTTAAGATCGTTGTGCAATCCGGACACTCAATTTTGTTACGTTTCATTGAAAAAAAAGGAAACGTGTCATCATAACCCGTCACGAAGACTAGGAGGACTCTGTAAAAATTTTATTTCGGAATATCTTTGCGAATGATAATTTTATTAGTTTGAAAAATGCGTTTAATTTAGCCGGAAAAAAATATTGGCATGACTACTATCTTTAATTGTCAACAATTTAGTATATTATCATTTTGAATTAGAATTGATAATTATTGAGAAATTTTTACTCGACTGAAATCAAAATGTACTGCATAATGAAAATAAAAATGTAGAATAAATGTGTAATTATTGACAGCTTTAATAATTTGAAAACGTAAACAACACATAAAATCCAAATGCACATGATTTTTTCATTTACTGCAGTATGTCAAATTTCGCAATTTTGTTAATTCATATGTGCTAAATCTTCCACAGTCACAAACAGTGGATAACTTCAAATTTTATTAATTTTGAGTTATGAGTTCGTTATAGAAAACTTTCCACATAGCATTTATCACTTATCGCGATAAAAAAGCACATCTAATAATATAAGTTTATTTCGGTTATTTTTTTGCAACTATTGTCCTTCCTATAAATAAAATATTAATTTTATTCAATAATGTGTGAGTACATTGAAAGAGAATTTGTTTTCATTATAATTTATTATTATAATGTCCAGCAGAAGAATCAGAGCACTCGATTTTGAGGTTATATGTAGTATGTATTTCATTTCAAACATCTCAAATAGTTCATGGAAGTTACGAAAATCATGATACATATTTTATTTAATCAAAATATAGTAACAAAATTTGGCATTGACCATTTATTTCGCTTTGAAATCTCTAAAAATTAATTTCTGAAAAATATAAACTTTTCACGAAGACTGGGAGAACCACTGACGATTACTTGGATATGGCAGGTTTGGAAATCACGATTACTTTTACATCGGTACTTTTAGACTTTCAATTGCTTATAGACAAAAAGTAGAATTGAATATATCGTAAAAACAATTTTCATAATATTTAAGGATGTGTAATGCTTTGATTAGTACCAAATATTTTTCATATAATCACCTCCAAACAATTTTCTGAATATTTGAAGTCAATGAAGTATCTTGCGGTCACGATTACTGGGACATTTACCTTAATCATTTTCTAATCTAGTCTTCTCCTCATTGCTAAAATCTTTAATATTCAGCTTTTTCAAGTTCGCTTGCTTTTGCCCTCCAACAGTCACGTGGATTTCATCATTCCACCAAGCATCTCCAGTCTTTCTTCCTACAAATGCAGTACTGCACACTTCACATGCATTCTTGAAAATCTATCCCTTCAATTGTGATTTCCAGTCTTCTTTATGATGACCTAAATACTTATTCAGCTTTTCACGATATGACCTAGGTTGACCTAGGTTGACCTAGGTTCATTTTCAAAACTGCGAGGTACCGTAAAACTAAGTAGAGTCGCTCATGTAGGGTAAGGTCGCTCACCAATAGTTTCGCAACAAATAAATTTCAAAATAAAGTTTGACAGACCAATAAATTGAAACAATCGATAACACATGCCGATAAAATTCGAACAAGTTTCAGAACTAGAAGCTAGAGTATACTTTTCCGAAGGTTTTTGGTGCGCTGAACAAGAATCTGGCCTCAGAATTGCTCCATCACATCAGGTTTT
>JAUMHM010000049.1:2633931-2647909 GCA_032362435.1 Melikaiella ostensackeni
TATAATATAATGTATATTATCATATTATATATATATATATATATATATATATATATTTATATAATTTTATTATATATATATATTATAATTAATACATATACTTTTTACAAACACAGTCTCAAGTAAAGTAAATATATATTTGTTTTGAATTACATACTGTTTTACGCAAAAAAAAAAAATGTTTTCCGTTATTGTACTTATTTTGTGATTTGAATTTAGCGCCCTTCCTAATTTGAGACGATACATTTTCGTGCGAAATTTGAAGACTGTTATTATTATCGTAGTATTTTCAATAACTTTCGCTATTCAAGCAATGACGATTTAAAATAAAACGTATAATGTAAACAGGAACACATTTTTGCTTTGAAAGTTAATAGAATCGAAGATACGATTTTTTGAATACTCATTCAAAATGCTCAAAAATGCTCATTAAATTTTCAAAGCATATGAAGGTCGAGCACATTCTGATGCTCGTGAAAACTTCTCCGAGCACTTAAACTCTCACGAACACTACGCTTTCAACCCATCCGCGCCATATTAAAAAATGTCACTCTCTCCGCTAAATTCAGAACTATTTCAAACGAAAGCTTACGCACTCTATTGAGAAAATTTAAAATTACCTATCTTGATGAGAAACTGCCTTCAAAAATGTTTAGCTTTCTTAATTATGAATGCAATACTTGAAGTAAAATTTTCGCATAACTTGCATAACTTTTTTTGGGAAGAAAGTGGTAAGTGTGTTTGAGAATAAGGAGAATAAAAGCTCAGCATGTAGGGAATGGAATCGACGTGACCAATAGAAGTATACATGCACGCACGATACAACTTCTTGAGGAAAATCGGATAAGGTGACAAAGTTTTCAAGCATACTTTTTTTAAAAAGCTTATATATGGCTTATATATTGAGAAAAGTGGCCTTAGCATGCCATGGGAAAAGATTCGTAGCATGACACCTGGTCGTAAGGAACTGACGTGCTACTTCTCACGAGTTTAACCTCAATCACTTATGTTATAGAGTTGCCGCGTGTGCATCCACTTTTCGGAAGGGACTTTGATTCCCTCTTTTCAGTTCGATACCACTTTACTCCCCTTTCGAGTCTCTTTCTAGCACCCCAAATTATCCAGAAGCTTAGTACTCATGCAGAATCCGATAAAGGGATCATTACGAGAAGTGAGGAGTACTTGAGATACTTCGTCAATTCAAGAAAATCGATAGACCATTTCATTTGCAGGTTTATAAGGGCATTGTCAAAAATGTAACTGAAGTTCGCAACGTTTATACAAGGAAATATGATTTTTTGGTTTGAATTACTGAAATACATTTTTCAGCAATTAAATCAAGTAATCCATTATTTCAGACTGCAACCACACTATTACAACTATGTTTTATTCACCCACGTACTCTTATGTACAATTTTTTCATTTTTTCTAATTCTAATTTTCCTCTAAAGGCTCGGCTCTCGGATTTCAGTTTACAAATTATTCCTGCCAGAGGACAGATATTTCAAACATTGATTAAATTCAAACTTACCTTGTTCAAATTGAAAACACTCTAATTTTCCTCTGAATGCTCGGTTCTCGGATTTTATTTCACAAATTGCTCGAATTTGATGTCGCACAACAGCAAAAAAAAAATTCTTCTAATATCCCTACCGGAAGACTGCCATTTCAGAAAATTTATAAAATTAAAAAAAATTCTAAGACTAAAGAAATTCTAATTTTTCTGTAAACGCTGGGTTCTCAGATTTCATTTCACGAATTACTTGTTCTTGATGTTGTTTTCCGTTAGGGATATTAGGATGAAATATTGTTTAGTGTAGCTCGGCATCAAATAATAAAATCCCAGAATCGAGCGATTAGGGCAAAATCAGAATTAAAAAATAAGTTTATACATCACAGTGCATGGGTGGATAAAAGGTAGTTGTCAGCATGATTACCGTTGAAAAGAATTTAGTGTTTTATTTTATTGCTAGAAAATTTATTTCCATAATTTAAAGGAATAAATTTATATTTTCGTTTAGGGAACATCCACTAATTACGTAAGGATGATTTTTGAAATTTTAGACACCCTACCTTCCTACTGTAAGGATTTGTGAGATTTTTTTACCCCCTCCCTCACAGATTTGAAAGACTTCCATTGATTTCAAAGGATTCCAGCAGATTTCAAGGGATTTTGAGATATTTCAAAGGACTATAAAGCATTTCAAAGGATTACGTGATGATAAAACAGACCTTAAGTGATACAAAAAGATTTCAAATTTTTAAGAAATGGCCTTGTACAATTTCAGACAGCATTTGAATTTTCCCAGAGATTTTACACGATTTTTAGGGACCTCAAGAAGTTTATTCAGATTCCAAGAGATTTTATGAGATTCTAATTGATACGAAAGGATTTCGATGGATATTTGGGCATCTTAAGGATTTAAGAATGATTTCCGTGGATTACAAAGGATTTTAAGGGATACCAAGGGATCTTAAGAGATTCCAAAATATTTTAAGAGAAATGACAGGATTTCAGAGGATTTTAAGTAACACCGAAGGATTTCAACGGATATTAAGGCATTTTAAAGATTTAAGAACGCTTTCCGTGAACTACAAAGGATTTTAAGGAATTCCAAGGGATTTTAAGAGATATCAAAATATTTTAAAAGTAATAACGGGATTTCAAAGGATTTTTAAGGGTTTCAAGTGTTACCGAATAATTTCGGCGGATTTTGAGGGATTTCAAGAATTTAAGAACGATTTTCGCTAATAACAAAGGATTTTAAGGGACCCCAAGAGATTTTAAGAGATTTTCAAATATTTAAAAAGAAATCACGGAATCTCAAAGAATTTTAAAGAATTTCCAGAGATACCGAAGGATTACGACGAATATTTGGGCATCTTAAGGATTTAAGAACGATTTCCGTGGATTTAAAAGGATTTCAAGGGATACCAAGGGCTTTTAAAAGATTTCAAAATATTTTAAGAGAAATAACAGGATTTCAAAGGATTTGAAAGTATTTTAAGTGATACCGAAGGATTTCGACGGATATTTAGGCATTTTAAGGATTTAAGAACGATTTCCGTGGATTACGAAGGATTTTAAAAGATTCTAAGGGATTTTAAGAGATTTCAAAATATTTTGAAAGTAATAGCGTTATTTTAAAGGATTTTAAAGGGTTTCAAGTGATACTGAAGGATTTCGGCGGATTTTTAGGGATGTTAAGGATTCAAGAACGATTTTCGCTGATAACAAAGGATTTTAAGGGATCCCAAGAGATTTTAAGAGATTTCCAAATATTCAAAAAGAAATCACGAAATCTCAAAGTACTTTAAAGAATTTCCAGAGATACCGAAGGATTTCGACGGATATTTGGGCATCTTGAGGATTTAAGAACGATTTCCGTGGATTAAAAAGGATTTTAAGCGACACCAAAGGATTTCGAGAGATTTCCAAATATTTGAAGAGAAATAACAGGATTTCATAGGATTTGAAAGTATCTTAAGTGATACCGAAGAATTTAGACGGATATTGAGGCATTTTAAGGATTTGAGAACGATTTCCGTTGATTACGAAGGATTTTAAGGGATTCCAAGGGATTTTAAGAGATTTCCAAATATTTAAAAATAAATCACGGAATCTTAAAGGATTTTAAAGGATTTCCAGAGATACCGAAGGATTTCGACGGATTTCGAGTGATTTCAAAGGATTTCATGGGATTTCAACGGATCTCAAGAGACTTAAGCGGTTTCGATCATTTCACGGCATTTTGAAGAATTTTAAGAATTTCAAAGATTCCAAAGTATATCCACGGATTTTAAAGGATTTCGTAAGATTTCAAAATATTTAACTAATTACAGAGGATTTTCGAATATTATCAAGAATTTTAAGGGATTAAAAGAAATTTCAACGGCTTTCAAAAGATTGTAATGGATATCTCGAAATATTTTGAAATCGCTTGAAATCTTAAAAAACCTATCAAAATCGGTTAAAATCCTTGAAATTCCATGAAATATTTCAAAGTCTTACGAGATCCCTTGAAATCCCTTCAAAATTCATTGAAATCTTCAAGATTCGTGGGAATCTTTCCAAATATCTTGAAATCCCTTTAAATATTTGAAAATTCTTCAAAATACTTTGAGATTCCGTGATTTCTTTCAAAATATTTTGAAATCTCTTAAAGTCCCTTGGAATCCCTCAAAATTTTTTGAGATGACGTGATATATTTTTAAATCTTTGAAATCGCTTAAAATCTTCAAAACCTGTTATTTATTATTATTGTTCGATATTATTATTATTGCTATTATTGGGACGACTGGAAGATTCCGAAAAATGAGATTCCCGACACTAAAAAGTTCCCGAAAAGGAAAATATTTGAAATATAAAATTCCCGAAACTAGAAAATTGACGACAATTTAAAATTCCCGAATAATAAAATTCCCAACAATTTATGATATTACCGAATTCAAAAATTCTTAAAATAAAAGGGACGACTGAAAAATTCCAAAAAATAATATTTCCGAAAAAGAAAATATTCGAAATAGAAATTTTCAGAAATTAGAAAATTATTGCCGACAATTTATGTTACCAAATTCAGAAATTCCCGAAATAAAAGGCATCTGAAAAATTTCGGAAAATAAAATTCCCGTCACTGGAAAACTTACTACAATTTCAAATTCCCAACTTTTTATGATATTACCGAATCAGGCAGGTTCAGATCGCAAGATCTCTCAGTACCGGGAATTTTAGTTTTTGAAATTTTTCAGTCGCCTTGTTATTATTATCATTATTTTTGTTGTTGTTATTGTTATTATTGTCATCATTATTATACCATTCAGCCAAATCCCTTTCGGGGTAAACGTAACTCTTATAATCTTTTATAATCTCTTAAAAAATGATTAAACTCCTTGAAATTCCGTGAAATATCTCGAAGTATTACAAGATCCCTTAAAATCTTTGGAATCCCCTTAAAATTCATCGAAATCTTTTAAATCCGTGAGAATCTTTCCGAATATTTTGAAATTTATTAAGATATTTGAAATTCCATTAAATTGTTTCAAAATCCTTTAAAATTCCTAGAAATTCCTTAAATTTCTTTATAATTCTTAAAATCTCAAACAATTTTAAGGAATTTCCACAATTTCTATAGGATTTTGAGAGATAATGTACGATATTCGTGGAATTAATAATAATGAAAAAAAGAAATAATGATATAATGTGTATAATAGTGTAAAAAATGATTTTAACAGCCAAAACTGGTTTTAATAAACATATTTTGAACAATTATTCAGAAAAACAAAACTTACGTAAAAAATGCTTTGGACTTCCCCTTCCCTCCAAAGTAAGGGTTCGCAAGATTTTCTATACCCCTCTCTCTAAAACGGTGTAAAATTTGGATTATTAGTTTTTTGAGATAAAGAATTTATCACAATTATCTTAAGTATGAAAAATCGCATATTCGTATCTACACTGTAAAAAGAAGGAATTATTTCAGGGCTAATTTCAAGTATTAAAATAAGACTCAGAATAAAACAGTCTCAAGTGCTACACTGAGAAAATTTTGGGCAAGCTGCTCTACCACGCGATACAGTTGCCACACCAAACGCGTGGAGTGCTGTTCACCCATCATGAGACCACTGGTGGGATCCCAGCGCCTTTTTTTACATTAAAAATATCAGAATGAAGTTATCCTATTCAAAAACAGGACACGCAAAAAATGATGCCGTGAAAAAAGAGATGTCTAGTTTTTACAGTGTGCCTGCCTTTTTTCGTCTCAGAATAATCGCAGGACGAGACAGTAGGTTTGTAAAAAATCGTAGTTGGTTAGAAACATTTCGTTATAATTATCCGGTACGTTACACGGATGCATCACTACATCAAACAATTATCTCGCTTTTTTCCTAATTAACAATGTTTCCGATGTACGCGTACCTGCGGCCGGTGTGATGATTAATAAATGGAATACTATTTCGACCGGTTGTTTACGTGCACGTTTATAAAAACGATGTCGTTCTATATTGTTTTGACTTTCCCTAGTCAGAAAATCCATCGAACAATGTGCAGAAAAATAATTGGCGGTAGCTTCTGTAGCCCTCATTATGAGACTTGCAACATTTATATTGTAGCTGAAAATGCTCGCCGCTTTATTGCCGGCGTATACGGAAACTGAATAAAAGATGTGTTTTTCTGTGAGAAATGCGGTTAACTCTGCCACGTACGTTACCTGCGAATTAAAATGTGATTACGAGCGTGTAATCATTCTTGGATTTGAAAATGAATTTTTCAGAGTTATTATCAAAAATCACGTTCATAGATTTTTATATACATAGTTTTATGCTATAAAGTGATATTCTATAAAGAATTATTCTTAATTTAAAAATTCAGAAATTACTTAGTTGCATATTTCATTTTCCTAGGCAGGGGTCAGTTTGAATCGTTTCGAAGTTGTCCGTGTGAAAAAATGGAGTTGGCCCTCGTGGGCCCCACGCAGTTGCCCCGACGGTAAAGTTTTAATTTTGAAAAATACCTTTAATAATTTTCTGCTCATCATTTTTGAGCATATTTTAATAAATATATATGTATTGTTAATATGTGTAAGTCATTTAAGAATAATACAGAATAAAAATATTAGCGCCTCATGAGGCAATTTATTGAACAAAAAAAATCGTTTGATGTTTGTAAACTGAGAAATGAGGGCAATAAGCAATATTTGAGATTTCAAAGTTCCGCTTACCAAAAAAATGACATCAAATTTTAATGAAAATTGTCTAGACGTGTATACTTTAAATTTTGGAGTTGTTTTTTGAATGCATATTTTCTCATGGATAGAAAAGGGATCATTAAGGAACAAAACAGAATCCGTGCGAAAAAAAGAGAGCTTTAAATAAGAAAAGAAAGCTTGATTTCTATCAGCCCGGTGACTCAAGTTCTGGAGATGAATCCGCTTCAGAGGAAGCGTCTTTCAATCAGCATTTCAAACATTACCGCGAAACATGACCAATAAGGTGCGTTACTCGACGCATGCGCATTACAAAGTGGCGGATTATTGGAAGCACTGGATCACGTGATTACAGTCAAATTCTTTCAGTCCACAATTCCACGCTTCGATCGGCGTTTCGGCCGGCGCCTTAAGCTCTCGGTGAATTATTCGTTAACGTTTCTATTTAATAAAACATTTAAAAAATTCATACATCTGAGTAAACAGTTGTTCATAAACGTCAGTGATGTAAACGTCAGTGAATCTACTGAGTATAGAGGTAAGAAGAGGTTTTTAGATGTTAAGGTCATATTAACTTCTTCATTTGCGACGTAGTAGCTGTTTCGTACACGGTTTATTCGATTAATTTGACATATTTCTACTTCGTCAATTTAAAATTTTACTACTTATCTAAAATGATAAACAATTATTGTAATCTATTACAATTGAAAACTAATCTAAATCTTATACTTCCAATTCGTCACTTTGTCTCACTTTTCGACTTTTGAAGCAAACAATGATGAGTTTGTTTAGTTAATTATTGTTGTACATTTTCATCAAATCCTGGGATATAAAAAAGTGATAGTACTTTATTGTTTTTAAGAATATAAATGGCAGGGCACAAGTATGATTCTTACGTTTATCAATTGGTCAAGTTTATTGTTCGCTGGCCTCGAACCACAAAGAAAATCGACATGGTCCCTTGTGACTGGGTATCTTTGAACAAAAAATCAGGCAAAATTGTCACAAAATTTATGCCTCCACCATATACAGAGGAGAGATGTGGTGTTTTGCAAAATCTGGTAAAAACTTTAGGTGATCCTTTAGATGACTGGCCAGAATATAATGTAATTATAAAAGGATGTGCTAGTAAGTATAAAGAAAATTCCTAAATTGAGAAAATGACTTCTAAGTAATTATAATACCTATTATATTAATTCTCTCAAATCTTTTTATATTTACGCATGCTGAATAAAAATACTTTGAACTGCTTTTAATATACATGTTATTCAAATATAAAAACAAATATTATTTTAGATTTGATTTCAACATTAATAATTAGAAGAATAAAGATACAGTCATTTACTCTGTCTTTTGTATGAGAGAAATTATTTTTGTAATTGATTTTAACAAATTAATATTCCAAAATGACAGTTTTGTAGATTTTTAAGTTATTCATATTTTTTTGTAGTGTCATTTCATGAAGCTGAGAAACGTTTACAAACCTTACAAACCGAAGAATATGCGTTTTCTATGGAGAGCGATATGACACCAGAAGAAAAGGCTGTAGAAGCAGTTCGTAAAATAGAACGGAACAAGTTAAAAGTTAGTGCCGAAGCAGAAGCTGCTTTGCACAATGTCCCAGATTTGAACTCTGATTACGAAACAGAGATAGAAAATATTGCAGCAAATGTCAATCAAAAATCGTCAAAGAATAAGACTCTAGCGAACTCTGCAAGAAAATGCTATGGAGGAAAAGAATTTATAAAAACTCCTGATGTTTTGAAAATCAACACTCGTACTGAGTGTTCCTCTCAATTGAATAAAATGTTTGTAAACGGCAAAAGTGGTGCAAGAACCAAGTCAATAAAGAATAAAAATGTCAAAACTAACCTAACTACTGATTCAGCGGCGAAGTGGGATGACAGTAAGCATATATTATTTGAAAATAAAAATTTGCAAACGAAATAAAACATTCGTCTCCCTAAAATTTATTTAAAAAACTGATTATTTGTTTTTACTATTTCAGGTGATGAAAGTTTACTTGACATTGAACATACGAAGGAAGTACACCAGACGGGTTCAAAATTATTATATGAAAACGCATATTCAGATTCAGATGGGGAAAAACATAAGGAATTAGAAAATCTTAGTATTTTCAACAGAAAACACATCAGTTTTCAACCAAAAATACAAATTGGTTCACAGAGTGTTGTTAATAAATCAAAGGAAAAATTAGGGAAGAAACGTGATAAAACAAATGATTGTGGTAAGTACAAAGAAATATTTTATTTTTCATCTGAGATTAATTTATAACAAAAAAAATACGTGATATTTCATTGTTTTTCTTAATTTTTTTTCTAGAAAAAGACCAGTATTTAAAAGAGAAAAAACCTCATCGACCCAAAAGAGGTAGAATAACTTCAGGTATTGATTGTAAATAAGCTTTACTATGTCTTTATAATTGCATAAACTTTTACTGACCTTCCATAATGACGACAAATCACCTACAATATATTCTTTTGTAGTATTTTTATTGATATTATTTCCCACTTTCAGATTCCGAACTTCTTTGGGAAATTTATCACGATCTGCAAAAGGTAAAAGTCGATCTAGACGAAATCAAAGCAAATCAACGTTTGGAACAAGAAGCACGCCACAATGCTTTAATTGAACAAGGCGCTCAGGACAATTTTTTGACAAAATATAACTTGGATTTGCCTTTCTGCACTAAAGCAGAATTTGACGAATTCTGCGGAAATCTTCTCACGAATGATGATTATCGAAAGAAATTTGTAAGTCACAATAATAAGAATAATTTTCGCAATGATTCAGTTAAACAATAATGATTAAAAATATTAATTAATAAATAATTTATGAATGGTTTTTTAGATGAAATCCTTGAACAAACTGTTTGATAGAACCAACATTGCCAGCCGCAGTCTTACGAATATCGTGAAAAAGTATTTATCTAGTGAATTAGCTGTTCAATTCACCGCCATTAAACAAATGCCGAACAAGTTTTTAATGCGAACAACTCCATTTTTCGATTGCTTACTAGGTAAAAATGTCCAAAGAAACTTTTGTCTTCATGGGCAATGTCAAATTTGATAGAATTTATATTTACAAGCACCATAAAATGAATTTTCTTATTTCAATTCCCAAAATCTTATTTCCTCACAGGAGTGATTGCAGATACACATAAAGATCAAAACGGAAAGTTTATTACGGAGTCGACTTTTTCAAGTTTACTAGGAAATGTTCTTAGTAACGCTAAGGACTGGAAGGGAAATCGAAGAAAGAGAGGACCTCGTCATACGATCGATGGTGACGAGGAAGATGTGGATATGTTATAAGATTACCTTTACTTCAATTTTAAGGCTTACTAAAAAAGTTATTTCAGATTTATAGAATTTTCATTCTTATAAACAATATTTTCTTTGAATAGATTTAATTTTGAAAAAAATAAACAAAAGAGAGTTTTAGGAAATCTTTTAAGGAATAAAATGAGCCTTTCTACGCAAAAAAAAGGTTTTATTGTCGCAACCAGAAATCAAGTACTTCCAACCAAAGTTCAATTGAGAGAACCTGATTTCTGGTCACGGCAACCAAAACCCTTTTTTGAATGATGCAAATCTCTATTATTATATACAATCTCGATAAACCCAATTATTTTAATATTCAAACCTGCTAGAGTACCGTTGAATCCCGATGGGGCCATGGTCGGATAGCCCGACCATAGACCGTCTGGGCTCCTCGGTCGGGGGCTGGATAAGCGAGCGTAACGGTTCTGGTCGGATCCCAGCTAGGAAGCTCGACCAAAGCCCGACTTGAAGCTGGGCTCCCCGACCAGCTCCCGATTTGAAGTCGGGCTCCCGACCCTGGACTGGCTAGCCCCCGACTAAAATTTCCACACGGGAATTTGAATAAAGAAATATAAATTTGACAATTGGGACAGGGAATTCCCATAAAGAATTATAATTTCGACTTTTGCTCAGGGAATTTTCGACATGGAACGGTAATTTTGGAAGAAAATTTTAATTCTTATTGAGAAGAAGGGAATTTAATAAAAATTCCTGTTCAGAATCAGAGTTTGCCACAATTTGAAACTTCCCTCTTCTAAATTTTGGAAAAAGAATGTTACTATATTTCCTAATTATAATAGAAAATTTTGTAAGTAAATATAATTCTGACTTAGAACACGAAATTTTGAAAATTAATTTAAATGTGATTTGGTATTGGGAATTACCTAAAAGAATTATAATTCTAATAACATATAGAGGAAATTCCCGTAAAAAATGATAATTTTGACTTTGTAACAGGAAATTTTTAAAAATGAATATTATTGTGACTTAGAACAGGGACTTTCCGTGAATGATTATAATTTAGATTTCGGGACAGAGAATTTCCGTAAAAAATTATAATTCAGACTTTGAGACAGAGAATTTTTGTACAGAATAATTATTTGATTTGTGACAGAATTTTTAACATGGAACGGGAATTTTGGGAAATAATTTTGATTCTGATTTAGAAGAAGGGAATTCAAAAAGGAGTCCCTGTCCTAATTTGAAATTATAATTCTCTTACAAAATCCTCTGTTTCAAATCCAAAATGTAATTCTTATGACCAAAAATTACCTAATGTTCAAAATCAGGAATATTTGAAATCTCGCAAAATGTTTAGAAATCTCTTAAAATCTTTGAAAATCGTTTATAATTATTCAAATCTCTCCAACACTTTTAAATTGACCGTGAAAAAACCAGGACATGACCAGAAATTAATAATCATCCATCAGATAGGCACCCTATTTATTTGTCCTAATTTTTTACGAAATATTCTACTTGATTTTCAACTGTACACATTTTTGGCAGAATTCCGAAATAATAGAATATCAAACCCATATCTGCATTTCGCTTTTTACTCGGCACATTAAGGACTTAATGTGCTTTTACTATTGACGCAGTGAAGTCGTTAACAGCTTCCTGATAGCTGATAATATCATGAACAATACACTAGCATGTTTTTATTATTTCCCAGAACGATATAATCAGCAAGTGACAAATCGCGCCCCCTACAGGTGTGATATTAATGTATTTTTTATCGTTTTAGCCCACACCTTCTCTCCAGCTTAACACGCGATCGGTGTCATCGATTTCGTTTAGTTCTTCAATTAATTGAAATCAAAATGGTTATAAAGCTTTTTGCTGACTTATCAATTTCCGATTCAAAATTAATTTTTAAAAGAGCAATTGCAAAATAAAATGAAATACAAATAGATTTTTTATTCTTTTTCTTTTTATTATTTTTATTATAGGTCAGTTAACTTATAAGGAATGTTTCGGATGTAAAATGATATACTTCAAACCAAGAAGACCTCAGTGATGTAGATGAGATGCTTTGTTTTATAAAATTCGACGTTTCAAGAGGCGATATGCTCTTTTCATCAGGAAACTTTGATCCATATTGGTCAATTAAAAGTCCATTTGTTCAAAAATTCATAAAAATTACATTGTAGTGTTTATAATCATCATCTCTGATTCTCTTCTTAGGTTAATTCTATTAAAAATTAATAGTTGCAATTGTGATGAAATAATTCAAACAAAATGTAAACGATAAAAAGTAATATTAGTATTGAAAAATTCAAATAACATTACCTGTAGCAGTTTAAATTGTTATTTTATACATGCTGAAAGTGTGTAGTGTTCTTTATTAGTAACTTTTGAAGGACACATTAGAGATTGTGTAACATATTAAATATTAATAAGGTTAGATCTAAAAAGAAGTCAGAACAAACGTTCTGTTCCATATTGAGGATTAAGGGCATGTATTTGACTCCGGTTTTGCAGGGTCAGATTTTACGGCCAAACGGTTGAACATTTTGGTTTAATTTTTTGCATACGTATTCTAAATTTTATTCTCTTTTTGCCCTCAAAGCTATTTTTTAGTAAAACTTTCTATTCTATTTCAAAATTAAAAAAGGGCAGTTGTAGTGCGCCTCGCATAAGGCAATCGATCAGGGTGCGTCATATTAGCCTTTTCTGGTCGAAGACGCTCCGGCCGCCTTTAGAGCGTCTTTGACCAGAGGAAGCACAAAAAACACCCAAGTCGGTTGCACTAGCATTGCCCTTTTTAATTTGAAAAAAAATGGAAACAGTTTCACCAAAAAATAGTTTTCACAGAAAAATGCCAATAATATTTAGAATAAGTATGGAAAAAATTAGATCAAAATATTCATTCCTTTTCCGCGTAAATCTGGCCCCGCAAAACCAGAGTCAAATAAATGCCCTCAAAATCGAGAAAGAGAGCGAAAGAAAATGATGTGACAGAGATAATCAAAAAGACAGTGCTGAGACAATAATTTGAAATAAAGGTACCATGATTTTAAGCAACTATAACAATATTAGGAATCTAATAGCAAGAGTATGAGTCTAACATTGGATATCAAACTAAAGAATCTATGATTATGTTGTATAATGGACTTTAAAAAATAAGATCAGTTGCTACATTTGAACATTTGTCACCCTCCCTCGTAATGAAAAACATTTCTGCTACAAGCCCTTTAAACTTATTGGGCTCATGGTGTAAAACCAAAACATGTTCCCAGTCAAACTGGTAATAGTAGTGCCATCATCAGAGAATCAAAGAATTAAACTAGTATCATCCACGTATCTAAAATATGTGTGTATAATAAATTCTAGATTTTTTGAAACTGTTGTCACTAAATTTTGCATAACAAGATCTGCTGAAACAGGTGATATGGTAGACTCCATGGGTGTTCCATAAACCTGTCTGTAAATAATTCTCTCAATTTGAAAAACTGTTCGTTTAATTGAAAACTTAATTATTTGTTCAAATTCAGTCGAAGGTGATCCAGTGAAAGTCTATATGTTTATACATCTAATGAGAATACTGTTCATCAATAAAGTTATTGCGATGTTCGTGAAAAGAGATGACACATCCAAAGAAACGATAAAATGATCAGGAGGAACTGTTCGTTTGATAATTGTATTTTTGAACTTAGTAGAATATTTAACTTGAATCTTGGGAATTATTAAAGAGTTTGGCCATCTTATTTGTTGGTGAATTGATCAACGAAACAAAAGGTCGCAATGGACAGTTCGGTTAGTGAATTCTAGGGAAGCCATATATTTTGGGAATGTTAGTATCATGAGCTAATATATGAGGGTCATTCAACAAGTACTTAGCCTCACGGCCCGATGTCGCTGCTATTACGAAAGAGTTTTACCATCGTGCAGTACATTCTTTTAGTAGCCTACTGTCAAAGTTTCAGTCAATTC
>JAUMHM010000049.1:2648009-2664222 GCA_032362435.1 Melikaiella ostensackeni
GATTATGTGGAAAAATAAATTGCCACTTTTCCAAAATTTTCGTTTTTCTTTTGTAGGCTAAGTATTTATTGAATGACACTCGTATGCCGACGTTCTATGTTTTCACATATATAACCAATAATTCTCCATGAGTCCAATAATTTAAAAGTTTCTTTTTTAAAATATTTGTCAGGATTATTATCTAATTTTTGATTCGGTTCGAGGTCATTCAATTATTTAATCATTTTATTATTATAAGATTCTTTATCAAGATGAATGGTTATGTTATCTTTGTCCGCACGAGTGATTAGCAGTTGCTTGTTTGATTTAATAACAAGTTTTTTTCATCTTTTGAGCAAACACTCTATATGTTAAATTTTGTGCAGAGTTAAGAATTTTATGTCTGACCATATCACGATCATCTAAGTTTTCAATTAACCCAATATTACATTAAACGTTTTTGACCATATTAAAAACTATATTACGTTTGTTAGCAGCAAATGACGAACTGAATTTATTTCCCAACCTCAAAATGTCATTTGCCTCATCTGGAATTTTAACATTACTAAAATTGATGATCCAAAAGGGCTTTGTAACCTTCATTGATTTTATCTTTATGTTTATTGATATTTAATTGTTCACGAATACTACTATGAGAAGTAAACTTTGGAATTTTTTATTTCAACCTTGTTCCTGTTGCTTGGAATCAATCCTGAAGGTTGTTTCAATATCAAATTCACTAAAAATTCTTTTAACCTCAAACGATATTCTACCACGGAAAGGTATAGAAACAAAAAGTCTGAAATGTACATCATGGCCCAGATACACATTTATTTGTTCTGGATTAGGTTCTTTAAGTGTTCTTCTCTTATCATTAGTGTGTAATTGAAATTTTTTTTTGATAATTGTTGAGAAACAAAGTATTTTTAATAAAATCAATATTAGAATTGCAAAAAGAGTCATGTGATAGTTCAAACGCTATGTTAATAAGATTTTAATAATAGCTATTTTATACTGAATTGAAAGGTGTAAAAACACTTGGACGATAAGGATTAAAATTTAGTAGAACATAATCTAATGTATCTTGAGGTAGAATAATATAAGTTTCATCCACTTATCAAAAGTATGTGTGTATGATAAATTCTAGATTTTTTGGAACTGTTGTCTCTAAATTCTGCATAACAATATCCGCTGAAACAGGTGATATTGTAGGCCCCATGGGTGTCCCACAAACCTGTTTGTAAAGAATATTCTTAAATTTGAAAACTGTTCGTTTGATTGAGAACTCAATCCTTTTTTTCAAATTCAATCAAAGGTGATCTAGTGGAATTTTCTATGTTTATACATTTAATAAGAATACTCTTAATCAACAAATCTATTGGGATGTTGATGAAAAGAGATGATACATCCAAAGAAACCATAATATCATCAGGAGGAACTGTTCGTTTAATAATTGTATTTTCAAACTCAACAGAATATTTAACTTGACTCTTGGGAATTATTAAAGCTTCTTCGAAAATATTATTAAATAGTTTAACTATCTTATTTGTTGGTGAATTGATCAGCGAAACAACAGGTCGCAATGGACAGTTCGGTTAGTGAATTTTAGGGAAGCCAATTATTTTAGGAATGTTAGTGTCATAAACTAATATATGCCGCTGTTCTATGTTTTCACCTATATAACCAATGATTCTCCATAAGTTCAATAATTTAAAAGTTTAAAAAAAAAACTTTTTCAGGATTATTATCCAATTTTTGATTCAGTGTGACGTTATTCAATAAATTATTCATTCTATTATTATAAGATTCTTTATTAAGAACAACGGTGATGTTTCTGTCTGCACGAGTTTTTAGCAGTTGCTTGTTTGATTTAATAACAAGTTTTTTTTATCTTTTGAGCAAACACTCTATATGTGAAATTTTATTCCGACTCAAAAAATGTTGTGCTGAGTTAAGAATTCTATGCCTGAGCAATATCACGATCATCTAAATTTTCAATCAGTCCAATGTTAGATTCAACGTTTTTGACAATATCAAAAACCATATTACGTTTGTTTGCTACAAATGACGAACTGAATTTATTCTATAACCTCAAAAAGTCATTTATCTCATCTGGAATTTCAACATTTCGAAAGGATTACGAAAGGATTTCACAGGATTTTTATGGATTTTAACTGATTTCAGAAGACTTCGAGGAATCTAGAGAGATTTTAACGATTTTACAAAAGTTCTTTTGAATTCAAAAGAATTCGATGAGGTTCATAAGAATTTCATGTGAATTTTAATGAATTCAGGATAAATTTTTTAGAATTCAGAAGGGGAAAAAAATCCAAAAAATTGCATTGATTCCAGTAAAATTAAAGTAAATTTAGAACAATTCGTAAGAATTTAAGACAATTTAAGATACTTTGATCAAGTTCATGAGAAACTGAGTGAATCGAACGAAATATTAAAAATTGATAAGTTTCTATCGAATTGACAATAATTGGAGTGAACAGAATGCAAGGCAAATTCAACAGAATTTAAGGGAATTAAAAAAAAAATGGAAAAAAAGAATTATATAGAAATCGAATGAATTCAGAAGAATTTGAAGGAAATAAGAAGAATTCAATTGAATTTTTCAAAAATTCAAGTGCATTGAAAACAGTTCAGAGATAATTAAAAAATTAATTGAAATCATTAAATTTAGAGTGAATTTAGATAAATATAAGTGAATTTATACAAATTTGATGAAATGTCTAAGAATTCAGGGTGAGTTTGAAACAGTTCAGGGTGAATTTAAAAAAAAATGATAAAAAAATCCATTGCATCGAGTAGAATTGAGTGAACTTAGACCAATTCAAAAGAATTCAGGGAAAATTAAAAAAAATTTAGGAGAATTCCAATTTTTTTTAAAGTTTCAAGCTACATTAATAAAAAATTCAGGGTGAATTCCAAATGAATTCAAATAAATTGAAAAAAATTCAATAAAATTAATATTCCATTGATTTTAGTAGACTTAGAATGAATTTGGAAGAATTCTAGGGGCTTCAAGAGAATTCGATGTAAAAATTCAAGTAAATTGAAAACAATTAAAAAATATTTTAGAAATTCATTGAAATCATTAAATTTGGAATGAATTTAGACAAATATAAGTGAATTTATACAAACTTGATAAAATGCCTGAGAATTCAATGTGAGTTCAAAACAATTCAGGGTGGAAAAAAAATTAATAAAAAAATCCATTGAATTGAGTAGAATTAAGTGAACTTAGACCAATTAAAAAGAATTGAGGGAAAGTTAAAACAAAATTCAAGAGAATTCCAAATTTTTTTTTAAATTTCAAGCTACATTAATACAAATTCAAGGTGAATTCCAAATGAATTCAAATGAATTGACAAAAATTTTAAAAATTAAAAAAGTTCATTGAAATCTTTAAATTTGGAGTGAATTTAGACAAATATGAATGAATTCAGACAAATATAAGTGAATTTATACAAATTTGATAAAATGCCTGAGAATTCATTGAAAAAAAAATCAATAAAAAAATCTATTGAATCGAGTAGAATTGAGTGAAGTCAGACCAATTTAAAAGAATTCAAGAAAAATAAAGAAAAATTTTAAAATTTCAAGCTGAGTCAATAAATATTTAGGATGAATTTCAAATCAATTCAAATGAATTAACAAAAATTGATAGGAAATTAAGAATATTCCATTAATTTCAGTAAAATTGGAGTGAACTTAGAAGAATTCAAGGGCGTTCGAGAGAATTCGATGAGATTTATACGAATTCAAGATGAATTTAAAAGAGGTCAGGTGAACGGAACAAAGTGTTCAAAATGAAAAAAGACCATTCAATTTAGATAAATGGGAGTGAATAGAATTAGTGAATACAAATTTAACAAAATCCATAAGAATTCAAGGTAAATTTATAAGTCTTCAGGGCGGCTATAGTGCGAGCTATAGTGACTTCATATTTAAAAAGTGACTAAAAAGTGATTTGAAAAAATAATGACTAAAAGTGACTGTGTGATACCCTTAGAATTTTCAGAGGTTCTCTAGAGATTGCAAAATATTTTAAAAGATGGGATTCGAAGGATTTCAAGTAATTTTAACAGGTTTAAAAAATTATGAGGTATTTCAAATGAATTCAAAATAATGTATGGGATTTCACGAGGTTTTGAAATTATTAAGTTGAATATGACGAATTTTAAAAAATCATGAAGTTTTTCAAAATATTTGAAATTATTTTAAGGGACCTTACAGGGTTTCAGAGAAGTTTATGTCATTACATGAGCTTTTAGAAGATTTCGAGACATTCTAACAAATTTTGCAAGGTTTAAAAGTTTTCAAAAGAATCCAGGCGTGTTCAAACCATCATTTAATACTAAGGCATAGGTAATTCGAGATAAACAAATATTTATTTGTGTATGATTTTTATAGGGTTTGTAGCCAGTGAACCGCTAGTAGCCATTTTTTATATATTAACATATTTTGAATATAAGAAATTATAAGTAAAGTACCTAATTAATTAAAAATATATATATTTTTGAATACTTTAGATCTTTTCAGTGCAATACAACTTAGTGATTAAAATATGAAAATATTCTATGAATAGCTACTAATGGAACAAACGTGGTCACAAACGGCACTTATACCCTCCATACTTTATAAAAAAAAATGGGTAAAAATAAGAAAAAGAACAATAATCGCGCGCATATAGCGCGTGTTTGTTCATTAGTTCTTCAAATTTTTAGTAACATTGGTGATATTTTTCGGCATTAATTTATGACTTCGACAATTAACTGAAAATGTTTCTCTGGCATATTTTTTATTTCTTTGTTTAGATTAATAAGAAACATTTTTTGACAGTTAATTAACCGCATCCTCGAGGGGCAATCGTTTATCCGCCGGCCTAAATGGGATCTAAAAGTCTCGTTATCATTCTTTCCGAGTTGGCGAAAAAACTGTGAAAATGTGGGGCGATGGCTTGAGAGTTTTACGTTCAGTGGTTCACAAGACATCGCTTGAGAACCGTAAAGAAGTGGAGCTTTTTTTAGAAAGCGTTTTTTCGTTAGTCGATCTGAACTTGTAACTTTGTTACGACAATATCTTCTGAGCCACTGGTCGCCAAACTGACAAACTTGGTTGAATTGCGGCACACTCGGGCAGTTTCCAAATCATTTCCTGTCACGTAATTCCTCCCATTTTCTCATCGTTAGTCCTCTTCAGTTTTACAATATTACAGCGTTGCACCTTCTTTTCCAGTCTCACAAATGCAAAATGTTCGTGCTTGCCACTTTGCGAAATTGACCCGTATTTCAAAACACTCTGTTCCATTTTCTATCTCCTGAAGTTTCATAAACTTTTCGGGAATATGTGCTCTTCGCGATATTTAAACGAATTTCAGATATGTTTCAATTTTTCAGTATACATCAGGGTGGCCGCTGGACCGGGAAATGACCAAGAATTTTTTGAGACCGGGAAATGACAGTGAATTTATTTTTTGACCGGGAATTTTACAAGGGGCATAGCCGGGCAAGCATATAAAATCTGCCCCCGCATGTATTTACTTGAAATTCCTGTCATAGGTTCGCATCCATGTGAAGTAAAATTTCTCCCAATGATAAGCCTGAAAATTCACTTTTGTGGGAGTTGTGGAGAGGGAATGAAAAATTAAGAAAGTGTTTTTTCTCAAAAACGGCTTGACCGATTTTGATGAACAAAAGAAACGTTGTAGACACAAAGGAGGCTATTAAAAAAAAATTGAAAAAAATTACAGGTAAAAAAATTTGTTTGGATTAAACAACTTTTTTTGAGGTTATGTTCTAGAGTGACCACATCCATATTTCACATAAACATTTCCTAGAATACCCTTCATCACATATATTTTTGTAGAATTTTCTGAAGGGATGGAGCAATGTCAAAAAAAATAAAAATCGCGTATGCAACACTGCGCACCGTTATGGTGCACTGCTCCCGACCGCACACTTTGGAACACAACTCTTTTGCATTTTTCCGTGGTTAAAAAAGTTATTGAAATTAAAGATGGCATTGTAATTGACGTATGTGATGTAATTAAATACGTCAGAAGTGATATTTCCTTCATAAACATCTGCAGTTAGCCTATCCAAATTATAGTTTCCAAAGTTCACCACGAGGAGGTTGCAGTACGATTTTAAACTCCTTTCTCCAGGGTGCTTTATTATTGTGAGTCCCCTTGCCTCTCACAAATCGGGGTGCTTTATTATCGAGAGTCCCCTCGACTCTCACGAGCCGGGGTGCTTTATTATCGTGTGTCTCCTCGCCTCTCACAAATCGGGGTTCTTTATTATCGTGAGTCTCCTTGCCTCTCACGAATCGGGGTGCTTTATTAGCGAGAGTCCCCTCGCCTCTCACCAATTCAGAATTTTGCTATCATTATTAATCACTGCAGTACAATGGTTTTTTAAAACATTTCGTTGAGTTCTTCTTTTACATACTCAAGGCTTAGTTTGCCATCCTTATCTACCATTTCTGCTGAATAAGATACAGCTTGAGAAAGCTGATAGGATCCAGTAAAAAAAAACGTTAAATCTCTTCCACTTATTTGTGGAAAATCCAGAATTTCAACTGCTGTGACTGTTTTCAAGGAAGTTTTCCGACGTATCCATCCTTTCTCCTCTGCCTCAGTATCTAGTCTATTTTAGACATCTTTTTGAGCCTGCATTCTCTGTAATCTTTCATTTGAAAGTTCTCTGTCAGACTGCAGCCTTTGACCGTAAGTGTTATTAAGAAACGATGCCACTCTAAAATATATTCCAATTGTTGGTACCAGCTTATTATCTATTTTATGGTCCAGTAGATGATACTTTTGTTTGAGCATAACATGAACGGCTTCAACTGCCCATCGAATTTTAGTCACAAAACGTGACTGGTTGAATTCTTCTGTTGACAATTGCTTTTTTTTGTATTTTGAAGCAGGGATCAGTATTTTCAGTTTGTTCCTTCTAATTCTTTAACTACGAGTACGTCACGGAAACCTCGATGAAGAACAGAGATATCACCCGTGCTCAAAAACTTGCATAAACTGTTTGGATCTTTAATTATGGTTTTCATGATATCCGCTTCATTTTGGTTTGCAGAATACGACTCAAACATGTCCACTACGTATCTATCAGTCATACAAATAGTGAAGGGCTTACAAAAAAGAACTTTTTTCTGTCCAGCGAAAGATTTTTTCTTTAAACTTATTATTTGGACTATTCTGATGACGCGCATACGTACTATGATATATCAGAAGCAATTTATCCTGAACATCAAACAATTTTTTTGCAATTTCTGTCATATGATTTCAAATAAGATTATTCCTGTTAACAGAATTTAAATCAAAACGAAGTGGGAGGACGTCTTTTCCAAAACATTGAATTATACTTTTAGAATATTCAGAAATTGTCTGTTCATCATCTATGTTCAATATAGAAGCTAATAGTTATTAGAATTTTCTGTACCTAGTTTAAAAAGAAACACAACAAGAGCTTGGATCACTGAACGAGATTGACTATTACGCAATGAAGGCATTAAGACTTTTATTTCAAGAAGATTCTTCCAAGATAACCCAGTAAAAACTGTAATTTGTTTTTCTGAAGGGCCGAATTCGCCGATTTTGTCAAGCAATGTCGAATCACATTTGATGGAAAGATTTTCCATTATTTTGGACAACTCTGATGCGCTGAGTCTTGCAGTGTTGGTATGCACTTTTAAACGGCCAAGATCTTCCTCATATATTCGATTTTTTAGAATATTTTATTTTTTATTATTATATATTATATATATTATATATTTTATTATTTATTTAGAATATTATAATATATAAATTCACTAATGATATTTAAAACTGAACTGTTGTTCGCGTATTAAAAATTGAACAATAATTGATTTCACAAGATGATTCTGAATCTGTTCAAAATTAAGCAATTTACAGATTTTAACGTTGACAATAGAACTGTTTCAATTCGAAAGCCTGAATAGTTAAACACGTGTAAACGTCCGATTGAAACTTTATAAACTATTTTCAATTTTCAAATAATCTAAAAAATTAATAGATTCATAATTAATTAAACGCTTTTATTCAATTTCAGGTCCTATTTAAATATTGTTTCAATCTAAAATGTTCCATTTTTAACCCAATCAATTTGAAATTTTTTGAATAGAAAGCCTTGAATCCTTGAAAATTCAAAGTGCTAAATTTAATCTTTGAACATTACAATTTTAATAATTCATTTTTTCAAAATGTTTAATGTGAATGTGGCAGTGTTAAATTTTTATGCATTAATAGCAAATGAACAATTAAAGTGGGGAAGACTAAATAATGCTAAGTCCAATCAACTAAATTTTATAGTTTTTTACAGTTTGAATTTTTTAAAATTTTTAAATATTGAAATACTAAATTTTAGGGTGAAAAATTGCAAAATATAAATTTTTTCACTAAAATAGCTATAAAAAGGCAAGCAAGTAAGATTTTTGAAGAAAACTTAATTAAGTCAAAGAGTGGACTTAGCACCGTTTAGCTTTCCCTGCTTCAATTTATTATCAATTTGAAAAGACTTCAAATCAAAATGATTCGACATTAAAAGCTTCATGTACAAAATCGTTTGAATTTCACAATTCGAATTATAAAAAAATGCGAAGAAATTTTGTTATTCAATTTTTTCCCGAATTCGAAGAGGAATTTTTTTGTTCTTTACATCTTTATTGAGTTGAAGGCGGTCAAATTTTGTACTCACAATATTTTTGTTGAGTATGATTGTTGAGTATACATTTTATATTTTCAAGATTTATATCAATCAGAAAGGAGAAAATTTTGGTTTTCAATATTTTATAAATTGGAAGAAGGATTCTTGGTATTAAGATTTATATCGAGTTGGAGAGAACGACATTTTTGTAATTTATTTCCCCTTCCGAATTGGAAGAAGAAAGTTTTTTCTTCTTCTCATTTTATTGAGCCAAAAGTGTGGACATTTTGGTTTCCAATTTTTTTTAATGAATTGAAAGAGGGAAAATTTTTTTATTTTCAGGATTTTCAAAGAGTTGGAAGAGACGATTTTTTTTCTTTTTTTATTGAAAGAGGCCATTTTTTCTTATTAACATTTTTATTGAGTTAAAGGGGAGAAATTTTAATTCGCAGTCTTTTTTTTTTTTGGAAGAGGGCAATCTTTTATTTTCAACATTTTTATTAAGTTGGGAGAGAGGACATCTTGGTTTTCAATTCTTTTCAAATTCGAAGAGGAACTTTTTTTTATTTAAAGATTTTCATCGAGTTGGAAGGGGGACAATTTTGATTTTCAAGTTTTTGTAAATTGGAAAAGCCACTTCTTTGGTTTCTATAATTTTCGTTGAGTTGGAAGGGAGGAAAGTTTGGTTATTAATTGTTGTTTCGAACTGGAAGAGGCCATTTTTCTCTTTTTAATATTTTTGTTTAGCCGAAAGTGTGGAAATTTTGGTTTCCAATCTTTTTTTTCTGAATTAAAAGAGGGCAATTTTTTATTTTCAAGATTTTCATAGGGTTGAAAGAGACGAAATTTTGGTTATGTTTTTTTTCAATTGAGAGAGGCCATTTTTTCTTTTTAACATTTTTATTGAGTTGAAGGCGAGAAATTTTTATTCTCAATCTTTTTTTCTAAATCGGAAGAGGGTAATCTTTTATTTTTAACATTTTCATTAATTTGGAAGAGGGAAAATTTTAGTTTTCAATTTTTTTCAAATTCGAAGGGGAACTTTTTTTTATTTTAAGATTTTTATCGAGTTGAAAGGGAGACAATTTTGATTTTCAAGTTTTTCTAAATTGGAAGGAGCACTTCTTTGGTTTTTATTATTTTTATTGAGTTGGAAGGAAGGAAAGGTTGGTTTTCAATTGTTGTTTCGAATTGGGAGAGGCCATTTTTATTTTTAAAAATTTTTGTTGAGTTGACGGGAGGCAAATTTTGTATTTTTAACATTCAGGTGAAATGGGAAAACTTTTCATTTTCAATTTTCTACTAAATTAGAAGAAGGACATGTTTTATTTTTAACATTATTATTAATCAGAGTTAAAATGGAGAATTAGTTTTAATTTGAAAATTGAAAATGATAGCGTGGATCTATATGTTTCAACCAGAAATCCTTGAGCTGTTCAACTGATAAAAATTTGAAATTCCGATGACAAATTTCGAAAAATCAGAATTTTACGATTAATTCGGACCATTGATTTTTTTGAAGAAATAGAAAAAATCACTTTTCCAAATTAATCTTGAAGTTTCGATTTTTCGAAATTTTTTCTTAAAGACTGTCGGACGTAAATATGGAAATAATATTCTCCTAAAATTATTAAGACTTCAAATTTCGTAGTTCAGTGGCATTTAATTTAAAATTTGTCATTTGGAAAGTGTTAAAAGCTTCCATTTTATACAAGTTAATTATTCAGCATTTGAATAGAAAATTTTTAATTACTTATGCATTTTCATTTTGTAAATTTTCAATAAAGTTTTGAGAGGAAGAGATTTTGCGCGGTGTGAAAAATGGAGGTTGGCCAGAGAAAGAGAGAGAGAGAGATAGAGTGATGAAAACGTCGATCAATACAGCATTCCCTCTTTCGGTTAAAAATTCACCATTCGGAGTTAAAATTTCACTTACAGTGGTGACAAATTTAAGACCACATATTTTATGGAAAAATTATGTGTAAAGTCTCAGACTTTTTTCAGTCCAGGTTACCGGCGAGTAAACTAATTGCCTTCCCTCTGGTTGCGGGTAAAAATGTGCCGAGGAACCAAAAGGTTGACGGATAGCTTAACGGCATGCAATTATGATTACGTAAACTTAGTTTGCACTGCTTTCGACGCTAATAAACTTTTCCTGCGTTTTTGAACATCTTCGCAGGTGCAGTTCACTTTTTCCTGAACCATGCACTTAAAATAATATATTGTTTATCAAGGGCGTAAAGTTGGAGATTCCCACGAGTGGGGATTGTCAGTTGTTAATCTATGATACACACAATATTTTTTGTCCATAACCTGCATCAAAAGATTGTCTTTGAGGGCATGTGAAGCGGGCTCGAAGTAGCGCATTTCGCCTGGGGAAAAAAGAAGCGTGTGCAAAAAGGCTACTTTGCGCCCGCTTCCCTCCGGGCGGAAGAAGCCACTTTGCGCACACTATGACATGCACGAAATGGCATGCTTTCGCTGCAGGTTGAACAAAAATGAAGTTCATTATAAAGCACTTTTTTAACAATTTGATGACGTCCTAATACATGATTAATACGAGTAAACTAGACCCCACTTTTTTTATCTAAAGACTCCTGTCGATCTTGCTGGCCATTTAGACACGACTACTCAGCTAGCTTGATCGTTTTCCAATATTTAATAAATGGTGATATTCCTACCTCCTCGAGCGTGCCCTCAAAGCCATTGATTTTGGTTGACACAATGAGAAATTCCAATCTTCCTTCACTTTCAACTGGACACGAAAGCCGGGTAAATTCGGAAATGAATTTTGGAAACAATATTGAAATAAACAATAAATTTTCAAAACGGAAAATCCCTTCTGAAGCCAATGAAATACTATTTCTCAGGGCTGCCACACAGTCACTTAAGTCACTTTTTTTCTCAAATCACTTTTTAGTCACTCTTTGAAGATAAAGTCACTATAGTCACTTTTTCAAATGAAAATATCACTCTAGTCACTTACCTTCTAATAAATTAAAACAGTGAACCCAAGTGTAACCACTAATAAATTCAAAATTATATTTCTGAATTTTCTTGAATTCTTTGGTATTCCCTTCAAATCCACTGAATTCAGTGGAATTTTTTCATATTTCAAACATTTGTTTCCATTCACTTGAATTACTTTAAATTCACTCTCAATTCTTCTAAATGCATCTCGAATTTGTATTTTCGTCGAACTCTCTTGAATTTCTTTCAATTCTTTTGAGTTCACCCCAATTTTACCGAAATAAATAGAATATTTTGGATTTTTTGTATTTTTTCAATTAATTTAAATTTGTTTGGAAGTCAATCTGACATTTTATTAATTTATCCTGAATTTTGTTTAAATCCTTAGAATTCTCTTAAATTTCGCTGAATTTCTTTGAATTCTTCTGAATTTACTCAATTCTACTCAATTTAATGGACCAGTATATTCAATAGACTACTTTATCTAGTTTTCTGGAATTCACCTCCAAGCTTTTTAAGCTCACCTTCAATTCTTAGGCATTTCATCAAATTTTTTCGAAACCCCTTGAACATTTCTAAATTTACATCAAATTGAATTAGTACAATGAATTTTTTAAATATTTTCGTAATTTATATCAACTTCATCGAATTCTTCTTTTTGAATGAATTCTTTTTGAACTCTCTTGAATTTTCCTAAATTCTCTCCAAATTTAATTAATTCAGTGAATTTTTGAAATATTTTTGATTTTTTTATCAATTTTATCTTGAATTTGTATGAATTTACTTCAAATCCGTTGGAGCGAATTTGTTCAATGCACTCAAATTCTCATGAATTTCATCAGAGTCTCTTAAATTTTTCTAAATTCAGTCTAATTTTACTGAAATCAATTGGATATTTCGTATCTTTAAATTTTTTGTCATCTTATTTCAATTAATTTGGAAGTCAACCTAAATTTTTAAAGTTCGCTTGAATTCTTCCAAATCCACTCAATTCTACTCAATTATATGAATTTTACAAATTTCTTGAATAGTTTTCGTGAACTCAACCTTGAGTCTTTTAAAATCCCCTTGAAATCTTAGGCATTTTAACAAATTCTTTTTGAATTCTCTTGAATTTTTCTAAATTCATTCCAAACTTAATTAGTTCAATGAATTTTCAAAACATTTTCAATTGAAAATTTCTTTTCTTCAATTTATTTCAATTCCGTTAAAGTAATTTTGCTCATTTGACTCTAATTCATATGGATTTCATCTAATTCTGTTGAATCCCTTTGACTTCTTCTAAATCCACTCCAATTTTATTTAAATCGATGGAATATTTCAAATCTTCTGAATTTTATCCATTCATTTGAATTCAACTGGAACTCAATCTAAATCCTTTTGGATTCGCTTGAATTTTTTTGAATTCACTTGAATTATTTCAAATTCACTCAATTCCATTCAATTATATGGACTTTTTGATTTTTAAAATTGTTTTCGTGATTTCACCAATAAGTCTTTTAAACTCACTTCGATTTCTTAGGCATTTCATTGAACTCTTTTTGATTTCCCTGAACTTTTCTAAACTCATTCCGAGTTTAATGAATTCGATGAATTTTCGAAATATTTTTGAATTGTTTTCAATTCACTTGAATTTCTATGAATTTCAATTTTGTTGAATTTGCCCTGAATTTTGTTAACTCCCAGTTTATCCAATTGAATGGAAATTTTTTCATTTTTTAATTTTTGTTCAATTCACTCAAATTCTCATGAATTTTATCAAGATCTCTTGAATTTAAAAAATCAATAAAAAAAATCCCTTAAATTCTTTTAAATTCACTCCAATGTTACTGAAATCAGTGAAATATTTCAGATATTTTGAATTGTTTTGAATTCATTAAAATTCATTTGGAATTCGACCTGAATTCGCTTGAATTTTATTGAATCCACCAAGAATTTTGTTGAATTCATCCGGAATTCTTCTAAATTCACTCACTTCTGCTCCATTTCATGGATTTGAAAATTTTTTTAAAAATATTTTTTGTGAATTCACCCTTAAGTCTTTTAAACTCACCTAGAATTCTTAGGATTTTTATCAAATTCCTTCTAAATTCGCTTTAATTTTTCTAAATTCACTCCGAATTTAATGAATTCAAAAAATTTTAATAATATTTTTGAAATGTTTTCAACTCACTTGAACTTTTATGAATTTCATGGTATTCTTCTCATTTCTTTTAAAAGCCTATAAATTCACTCAGATTTTACCTTATCAATTTTTTTTTTAATTTTTGGAAGCTCTGTTCAATTCACTTAAATTTTGTCGAATTTGCCCCGAATTCTGCTAACTCCCAATTTATCCGATTAAATGGAAATTTTTTTCATTTTTGTTCAATTCACTCAAATTCTCATGAATTTTATCAAGATCTCTTGAACTCCCTTGAATTCTTCTAACTTCACTCCAGTGTTACTGAAATCAGTGAAATATTTTGGATATTTTGAATTGTTTTCAATTCATTAAAATTCATTTGGAATTCGACCTGAATTCGCTTGAATTTTATTGAATTCACCATGCATTTTTTTGAATTCACCTTGAATTTTTTTGAATTCACCCTGAATTCTTCTAAATTCACCCTGAATTCTTCTAAATTCACTCACTTCTACTCCATTATATGAATTTGAAACTTTTTTTGAAAATAGTGTTTATGAATTCACCCTGATGTCTTTTAAACTCACCTTGAATTCTTAGGCTTTTTATCAAATTCCTTCTAAATTCGCTTTGATTTTTCTAAATTCACTCCGAATTTAATGAATTCAAAGAATTTTCAAAATATTTTAAAAATGTTTTCAACTCACTTGAACTTTTATGAATTTCATGGTGTTCTTCTTATTTCTTTTAAAAGCCTATAAATTCGCTCAGTTTTTATTTTATTAATTTTTTTTTTTTAATTTTTGATCAACTTAGATAATTTCTTAAAATTTTGATTAATTCACTCAAATTATCATGAATTTCATCAAAGTCTCTTGAATTCCCTTATATTATTCTGAATCCACTACAATTTGATTGATATTGATATTAATTTAAAAAAAAATTTTTTTCAATTAATTTAAATTGAAACTGAATTGTTTTGAATTCACTCTGAATGTTCATGAATTTATCCTGAATTCTTTAAAATTCACCTGGATTTCTTATAAATTTCACCGAATTCTTTTGAATTATTTCAAATTCGAAAAAACATTAAGTCACATTAATAATGCACGCTAGAGACATTTTGAGTCACTTTTTTGGTTTAAACAGATCACCTTTTTCATTTTTTAAAAATTAAACTGGGCTGTGGCAGTCCTACCAATCCTTCATTTTTTCGATAACCTATACAAAAATAAAATAAAAATATTTTTTCAGAAAACGCTATTTATCACCCACAAACCCCGTTTGTTATTTTCCCGAATTAATATCACCCACGCGTAAAAAAATCGGTTACGTAATATTTTACCTTCGAGCGACGGAAGTCGTAAATCCTCAGTTGCAGTGAGAATACATATTTCGAAAAAATGATTTTCTGGATGTAAACGAACGAGTTTCCAATCGATTGAGCGTTTCAATGGCGAAGCCTGTGTCGAGTTTATACAATCGATTCATTGAGAACGAGTGCCCTTTTCCCACGTTCTTATTATGACTTTTCAGAAGAAAAACTGGGTTCTCTCAGGAGGAAAGTGTAGTCTCTATGATAATTTCCTCTCGAAGGAAAAAAGATATTCTTACCTCAAATTAAAAACGAGGCTTCATTTCCAATTGAGAACCATCTTTTAAAAGAATTAGTATAATCCTGGATGTCTTACTTTGAAATCAGACTGCGTTTTTTTTAATTTGCTAATGATGAAGATTATTAGGATTGTAAGAATATATGGTATTTTTGAAAACTCTTTGATAAAGTGAATTTCAAAATTTTTAAAATGGTTTTGAGAACCAATCGTTTTTCAAAACTCGAGCTTTCCAAGTAAAAAAAAGTCCCATTTGGATTCCATTGGGATCCCGCATAAAGTCTCGCTAAAGTACTAGCCATGAGGCAGATCAGTACTTGTGTACAAACTTTTCTTTAAACTTTTTAAAAGTCCAAATAGGGACAAAAGTGCCAGAAAAGTCCCACATCATTTTTTTCGAGTAGGTCGTTTTTAGGACCAAAGTCACGGGGAAACTTCACCTAATTTTTTTTTTTTTGAGCAGGACATTGTCAGGACTAAAGTACCGTGAACGTTCAACTTTAATTTATTTTTGAGGAGGATTTTTTTATATTTTTAAAAATTTTTTAGGATTTTTTTAGGACAAAAGTACTGGAAAATTTCCACTTAATTATCTTTTATTAGGACTTTTCTTAGGACAAAAGTACCGGAAAAGTTCTACATAATTTCTTTTTGAGCAGCACTGTTTTAGGGCGAATGTACCGGAAAAGTTCAACTCAAATTTCTTTAAGGAGGATATTTTTAGAACAAAAGTACCGGAAAAGTCCCACATATTTTTTTTAAGCATGTCTTTTTTAAGACCAAAGTCCCGGAAAAATTCCACTTAATTTCTTTTTGAGCAGGACATTTTTAGG
>JAUMHM010000049.1:2664322-2675573 GCA_032362435.1 Melikaiella ostensackeni
ATACTTGAACAGCCCCTTGAGAATTCAACCATTTTGTTGAAAATTTGTCTTTCTTGGTTAAACTCAACTACTTTTGATTTAAAATTACAACCTGTTTTGTTCCAAAATACAACTACTTAGTGGAAAGGTAAACTACTTCGTTAAGAATTCATTTTTTTTGTGTTGAAAATTTATCTTTCTCAGTTGAAAATTAAATTTTTTGGTTGAAAATTCATGTATTTTGTTAAAAATTTGTCCTGTCTAGTGGAAAGTTAATCTTCTTGATTGAAAATTCAACTGCTTCGTTGAAAGTTGAACTTTTGTTCAACTTTCTTTACTTTACTTTTTTTGAAAATTTAAAAAAAAAAACTTTACTTTTGTTAAAAATTCAGGTTTTTGTTTGAAGTTTCATCATTTTTGTTGAAAATTCATCTGTTGGGTTGAAAATTTATCTTTTCCAGTTAAGGATTCAACTATTTGGTCCAAAATTAATTTATTTTGATGAAAATTCATCTTTTCTGGTAGAAAAATGTTATATTCACATAATTCCACGCGAGAATTGAATCAAAATTCCAAACCATGAGAAATTTCCTTCGAAGAAAGCTGATTTTCTCAAAAACATGTCGCTCTTGACACATAATGTTTCGGCAAATTAATATTCAACCAATGGAATCTCAGTAGGGAATTTATGAAATTAAAGAAAAATTCAGTCTTCGGCGCAGTTACTTACATACAGAAAAGTATGATAGAAATTCCTTTTAAATACGTTCTTTTCTTAGTTCAAAGTATTTTTTACGCTACTTTCTTATTTAAAAACCTAATTTTTGACTGATTTAAAAAAGCTACTCTTCTAACTTTTTTTTTATTTTTGAGGATAATTCTTTCTTCAGAAAGATACTTTATTAGTACTTTTTTTAGTTCTGTAGAGAATTTCGAAGCCTGTGTTTCAGATTTTGGGAATGAATAGGATCTTTCTTATTTTCTCATCAACTAGAATAACTTTTTTTCGAGTATATTGATTCCATAAGATTTTGAGAGTTTTGCAAGGTTCTAAAAGTACGTAGAATTAACCACCGAGTACCGGATGACGAGTACAGGTATAAGGCAGCGAAACCACTCATCGATCTGCAGTTTCTGAAAGTTCAGAGGGGGAAATAAGGAATATGCACTCGGAAGAGGATACGACCCTCAATTTATGATGAATGCCTAATAACGAAGAAATGAACGTGTGATGAATATAAAGAGGAGAGAGTGAGCCAGAATAATAAGCGGATCGATTGCCTTCGAATTATTCAAAGCTATAGAAGGAAAAAAGGATATTCTATTACATCTGAGTCTTGATTTAAAAATACACTCATCTCGCGCTACTGCGCCGCCCGTTCTTTGACCGGCTTCACTGTTGTTCACACTTGACTGCTTCTGTCCACCCCTTGAGCGTCCCTTGACGCCCTATGCTCAAGGTCTTCGCTCGGACACTCAGTGCCGTATCAGAAGTTGTTTATATCGCGACTCTCTGGGCATGTACTTTTGTACGTGTTCCGGGTTCAGAGACTATATATGTGGTTCTGAGTATTTACTCACTCGTCGCTTTATATACGGTTCAAATTTGATTTTAAAAGCGCCCGTTACTTGGCCGACCAGGCCCAAGGCTGGCTTAGTAACGCCCAATAAGAAAATCCAACTACATATTCTTCGTTGAAAGTAAATTCTTTTTAATTAAAAAGTCTAATATTATATTTCTGGTTTAGAATTCATCTCTTTTAGTTAATGATTCTACTATTTGGTTGAAGGTTTAACTATTTTCTTCAAAATATATCTTTTTTGGTTGAAAATCCAGCTACTTGGTTAAAAGTTGAACTATGTACGTTGTTGAACATGCATTTTATTGGTTAAGGATTTAACTATTTTGCTGAAAATTCGTTCTTTGTGGTTGGAAATTAATTTTCTTAACTGAAAATTCAACTTGGTTAAAAGTTGAGTTACCTTGTTGAAAATTCATTTTATTAGTTGAAGATCCATCTTTTAGGTCATAAAATTAAGTATTTTCTTGAAAATTTGTTTTTTTTTTACTGCTGATCAATTTTTACAACTGCAAACTTAATTATTCCATTTTTGGTTTGAAATCAATTATTTTCAGTTTCAAATTGAACTATTTGGTTAAAAATAAACTTTTTTGTTGAGAATTCATATTTTCGGATTGAAAATTCAACTGTTTTTTCGAAAATTCGTCTTTTTGGCTTAATAATTCAGCTCTTTTGCTGAAAAGTGGTCTTTTTGAGTTGAAAATTCTATTATTTTTGTATAAGATTAATTATTTGTTTAAAAATTCACATTTTGGTTAAAAATTTAGCTGTTTTCTAGAGAATTTGCCTTTTTGGTTTGAAAATTCAACAATTCGACTAAAATTCGTTTTTTCTCTTGACTGCAAAATCTTTCCTGGTTGAAATTTCAACTCTTTTGTAGAAAATTCGTATTTCTGGTTTGAAAATTCATCTCTTTTGGTGGAACTTTTCTAAACAGGAAATTTATGAAAAGTTTCGATAATCTACAGAAACTTTCGAAAAATTATGGAAACGTGCGGAAATTTGTGGAAAGTTTTGAAAGTGTTCGGAACCCTTCTGAAAGTATGGGACGTTTTGGGAATATATGGGAACTTTCAAAAATGCAGGAAACTTTTTAAAAAGGTATGGAATCTTTTGGAAATTCAAGGAGACTTTTGAAAATTTCTGAATGCTTCTTAAAAATTTTGCGGAATGTTTTCGAAAGTGTGAAAAGCTTGGAAATTTGTAAGAGTTTTTAAAAATGTAATTTTTTGAAATGAGAAATCAGGGAAATTTTTAAGCTCATCAGGTTTTTATTCGCGGTGAAGATTTCTTATTACATTTTTGGAGCAATGAATGATCTTTTCCCATCTTAGAGGCCAAACTGCAGGAGACTGGTGCCCTCCTCAGTGTACAACACAAACCGATCAAAACTCTTTTGGTTCTGGCTTGGTTTTTATACTTTATTTTGCATAACCGAAGATTGGTGTGACTGACGTTAAGAATGGACACTCCACCTTATGACGATTTAGCTGCCTTAGTAGGACATGATTTTATACTCATTTAATAAATTTCTTATTTAATTATTGAATAATAAATAATACAAATAATAATGTAGCCTCGGATAGGATTGCCACTTCTGTTGACGAAAGGCATGTCCTCGGAAAAGTTTCAGACGATAAATGGAGATTGGGTGTTTGGAATGCTGGAGGTGTAAATGAATTTAAGGAAAAGGAATTGCGGGCTACAATGCGCGTAAGGAAGCTAGTTATTTTATGTGTACCGGAAACAAAGAAGAACGGATGTGAGGTAAGAAAGATAGAGAACAGACTCGAACTTTGGTCAGGAGTAGATAATGAAACATAAGGTAGCCAAGAAGTCGGTCGGTTTATGAACGAGAGAGAAAAACAAAATGTCAAAAAATATGAAGGTGTATCACCTAGACTACTATGTGTTAGAATGAAAGTGGGAATTAGAAGGCTATTCATTATAGTGCGCTACGATTCAGTTGATGGTGACAGGAGAGATGTAAAGGTACCTTCTGTCACTCGTTAAATGATATCTTAGGTACTTGCGATCCTGACGAAAGAATAATTTTACTCGGAGATATGAATGGCTGGGATAGTGTGAAACGTCAATGTACCGACAAGGTACTGGCTCATTTCGGAGACCCAAAAAGGAAGATTCGTCACTTTAGCTGAATATTCAACTTTTTTGTTGAAAATTTGATTATTTCGTTAACAATTTGACTATTTTTGAAAAAGTTATCTCTCTTGTTCGAAAATTTAACTGTCTTCTGAAAAATTAGTCTTTATTGGCTTGAAAATTTAACTGTTTTTGGTTGAAGTTTAATCTTGTCCGTTCAGAAATTCAAGTATTTGGTTGAAAATTCATCTTTGTGGGTAGAAAATCCAACTATTTGGTTGAAAATTGTGCTACATCTTAAAGATTTGTCCCTTTTTTTGGAAAGTTTAACTAGTTGCTTGTGAATGCAACTTTTTAGTTGATAATTTATTTTTGTTGTTGAAAATTTAAGTGTTTTTGTTTAAATTTCAATCTTTTTTGTTTAAAAATTCAACTATTTTGTTGGAAATGCTATATATTTTGGCTTAAGATCGTGAGCGTTTCATATTGAATTCAGTATGGTACCAATACATCAATTTTATTCAAAAGAATTCATTCCTCTATTATTCCCATATTTTCGTGAAAAATCATCCTATTCCTTCTGTTTTGAGAGCATTTTGAGTAGTGAAGTCTATTAAAATATTATATTTGTATATTTTGTGTTTTATTTCAGGCGTTTATCAAATGATATCGAAGAAAATTTTCTTACCTAAATGGGGGCGAGGGGGGAGCGTTCGTATTTGAGACGTCACCTTGGGAGGGTTCAAGCCTTCAAGCTTTGTGTGATGACCTGTGACGAAAAAAATGGAGGGGTGGAAAAAGTGTTCAAAATAGCGTGACGCAGTTTTTGAACGACCCTTAAAATGATTTTTTCTGCTTTCCCAGATTTTCCAAGTTGTGTTTTAACTCCCTGAACCATGTAGTAATTTCAATCTCTTTAGCTCTAATCCCTTAATTCAGGAGAAATTTGTCCCAGATATGCAACCCAACTTCGCCATCGCCACTCCCTTGGGAGCAAAATTTACTCGTGAGTTAAGTTCCAAATTGTGAATTCTGATTGGTGGGCTTGCCGTTTATCTAGAGAATAAATTTCATCTAAAGTTGAAGAAATCGTTTCTCAGCCATATAGTTGGTTCTTTTAAAATGCTGAAAGAGGGAAAGGGGGATGCCATGTCTCGAAATAGGTATCAGAGGAAGTAAAGGAACCGCCATGGGAAATTTCGTCACGTGTAATGTCATCCTTACGCTGTATTAAGGAGAAAAATGTTCAGTCCCTGCATCTTCAGCCTCCAATCCTCCTCTTTCCACCCCTTATCCACCCCATTCTCCACCTGCTTTTCTCACTTACTCCAAGCTGTGGACTCTCCTTACACCAGCTTGCTGCGAAAAATCTCGAAAGTCCTTCCGTTCAATATACGTAAAACTCTAATAGACTTTAGATTTCGCGAGTAAGTTAAACCATTCAAATGAAACTTCATGACTTGAAAGTGAAAATCAAGATTAATATCAAACGTGTGCAAAAAAATTTGATTTGATTTCAAGCCGAAATTAGGCGCACATCAAGTGTGGAAAAACCGATATTCGTCGCTCCTGCGTGGAATGTAGAAAATTCGATATTCCACTGACGAAAGGCATTTTAATTTTGAATTTAAAAAGTCATAATAACGATTTATACTTCTTGAAATCTAAACCGATGCATGCAGAATGCAGATTGCAGATCCAAAGAGACCAGAGGAAAATACAATATATATCGCTGATCGCAATGTGTCAATCTGATAGTTAATATTACGCGACATATACATATATATACGAAAAATAAACAGAAACGTGTAGCTTCTTTCCAATTTATTAATTGAAATTTGTTAAAGGATGACATAATAACTCTAAATAAGAATTCATAGATGTTCTTCAGCTTAAGATTCATAAAAGGTTTTTTTTCACAGGTTTCACAAGTTTAATATTTACTTTCTTATTTAATATTGTCAAGTGGGAATTAGGGGGGGAGGCCCACTACTGAAGAGTAGCCTAATGTTGGTGTTATTGCCCTGGCTGTGTTTTCCTTTTTTTTTGTCAAAAAACTGTCTTTTTAAATATTCATTCTACATTTCTGGCATATGGATATATAATTGTGGAATAGGAGATTTAATTGATTATATGTTCCTCAAATTTCCTTTAATTTTCATAGCATTAAATTAAAATTTGTTTTCTATAATATTTGTATATAATATTATGAGAAACAAAGTGGAATCGATTTTAACTGATTTCAATTGAAAGTTGTTCGCAGATGGGATTTTGTTTTTGATTACAGTTCTTTGACATCCTACGAACAATTTATTTGAGACCACAATTGAAATAATCGATCTGGCAATTTTTGTAAAAGATAGATTTTCCTATTGAATTAATTTTTAAGACGGAAATTTTGCAAAACTAGCATTATAATTTATAAATGTGTCGTTAAATGCCTTTCTTTCTATAATTTGAATTTTATAAATTCGAAAATTCGAATATTATTATTGTTTTCTAATTAGTCGCTTACAATGTCGAACTTGTTAATATTGGGCTTCACCATTTATATACATAATTTAGGCTTATGATTGAGTTTTTTAAATTTCTCAAATTGTGTTTAGTAAGAAATTATAAATTTTATAGTATTCAATATATCATGATATTTTAAGAACTGATTAACTCATAATTTCTCACTTAACACATTTTGAGGAATTTGTTGAATTTAATGACAAACGGTTCCACCGCACCGTACCTTTATTAAATTGTTATTAATTAAATTCCGTAGAGAACTTGTAACTGAGTACGTAACAATCTTACACAATATATATATTAATTAGTTATCGATAGAAATTTTTTTCAATTGAGTTTCAGTCGCTTGTGAAAATAATAAGTACAAGACTTCGGAGCGTATTCATTTAAGCTTTCAAGAAATCTTCATTTTGTAGACATATTTGAATTTTTGTGCATTGCGAAAGTTATTTTATTGGAAACAAATTAGCGTCTTGTTTCTTCATTAATTTTAACATTTTGGTTTTTGACTAATTGATACATGGAAACTATCGACTTGATTTTGTTTATTAATAGAGTATAGTCACTAAATTGAAAGAAAGTAAAGAACCGATTCAATCATTCGACACACGGGCCGATAGAGTCGAGAAAACCGGTCCGACGACAGCACACGTCGAATGTCGGTTTTTCGAATTCGATGCATGATCTGATCGAATCGAATAAATCGATCCGGCGGTAGTATGCGTCGAATATCGGTTCACCGACATTCGATGCGCGGGGCGATCGAATCAAATAAATCAATCCGAAAATGTACGCGCTTCGAATCGAAAATACCACATTCGATCCGACAAAATGCACACGTCTATTCAATATAGCCCCAAAAAACAAGTCAGATGCGCTAATTTTCAAATTTGAAATATCTCAGGAATAAAATGAGTCACGAATGTCTATGTTTCATTTTACGAATCGACCGTAACGAAGAAAATTGTCTCGACAAAGATTTTCGAAGAAAGAGTGTATCAACTATATTCTACTTCGGTAAAGTGTCGTATCTCTATGCATTCGTAAATAGAGATACGATACTCTAGCGCAGTATAATATAAGTGATACACTCTATATTCTGAAATCTTCGTTCAGAAAATTTTCTTTCGACAGTCAGAATTAAGAAATTCATTTGAAATAATTTTCGACAACTCAAAGTTTTGAGACATCTTATAAGATGCCCTTTAATGCTCTTTTTAAATATTAAAGGGCAATCATCCTCTGTCTGTCTAATATTGAGCACAATTTTTGTGAATATGTTTTGTGTATTTTTGTGTATGTATACCCTCTAATCCATATAGAACTCTCCGATTCTCCACTCTAAAATTTTAAAAATTCACTAAACCATCTAAACGCACGGACTGAAGAACCTTGTCCTCGTAGGGGTGACTTTATAGAGGTTATCGGATGTTTTTGCAAATGGAATCAATTTGATATGAAGTCTGCAGAACTTCTTACTACGAAAATTCGCTGTTTTGATATTTTCTTACGTGAGGGGAAACACTTACCGCCCTGCTTTCTAAAAATATGTAGACTCAAATACTTCAACACAGTAAGAAAGAATACCTACTTGCATAGTGAAAAAGAATACTTCAAAATCTTGCACCCCAAATTCAGAGATGAATTCAAAGCAAAAATTTATTTGAATTCCACGAGATTTACTCCAGATTACTTCCAGATTACTCTTGCAATCTGGTGTTCAATCTCTCTGTAGTCTTATCAGTCTCGTGCAATCCCATGCAATCCTATTCTATCTCATGCAATCTTTTGCAATCCCATGCAATCCTTCAGAATCTCTTGTGGTCCCACCCAATCTCTATAAAATCCCGAGCGATCTGTATAAAATTTCGTGCAATACCATGCAATCCTTCGCAATTCCATGAAATCCTTTAGAATCCCTTGTAATCCCACTCAATTTTCATAAAATCTCGAGCGATCTCCATCAGATTTCGTGCAATCTGATGTGATCCTTTGCAATCTCATGCAATCTTTTGCAATCCCATGCGATACTTTACAATTCCTTACAGTCCCACTCAACCTATACAAAATCTCGAGTGATCTTCATAAAATTTCGTGCAATCCCATGCAATCTTTTGCAATATCATGCACTTCTTTGAATTCCCATTCAATCCTTTAGAATCCCTTGTGATCCCATTCAATCTCTATAAAATCTCGAGCGATCTCCATAAAATTGCGTGCAATCCCATGCAATCCCTTGCAATCCCATAAAATCCCCTATAATACCCTCTTACGAAAATATGTTATAAGAGAATCAGTATAGGTCTATAATGATTTTTCTATAATGAATTTCTTATAATTTTTTGCACTTCTAGATAAATCATTATAGAAACTCATTATAATAAAATCAGTATAGAAATAACTAGTGTTATTATATTGAAAGAATTGATTCAAAAAATAAAGAAACTACAAACAAATAATTCATGTATTTACCTAATGTAGGACTTCAAATTATTTAAAGGAATTTCATAGAATTCCCGAGGCTTCAAGGAATTTTTCAGAATTCCAACAGAGTTGAAAGATTAAAAATATTTCAATGAATTTTAACGAATTTCAAGGAATTTCAAGGAAAAATTTTCACGAATTTCCACGCGTTTTAAGCAATTCATTTAGATTTCATACACATTCCATGAGATATGAAATGATTTTAGAGATTTCCAAACATATCGGGGGATTTTAAGCGATTCCAAGAAATTTTGAGAGATTATAAAGAATTCGAGGGATTATAAAGAATTTTGTAGGATCTCCAAAGATTTCAAGAGATTCCCAGAGAACTTTAGAAAATGAATGAAATTTTAAGGGATTTCTAGCAATTCCGTAGATTTTTAGAGATTGTAAGGAATTTAACAAGATGACAAAGATATTTTTTAATTTCCAAGGATTTGAAATATTTCAAGGGATTTCGAAGATTTCTGAAGATTTAGACGGGTTTTTTTTAAAGAACTTCAAAGAATGAGTTTCATTTAATTTATGCTCAAGGGATTTCAAATCGTTTGTTCTTATTTCAATGAACTTTTACGATATCCAAAGAAAAAGAGTACGAAGAATTTCAAGGGATTGCAACGATTTTAAGGGATTTGAAAGAATTTTGTAGGATTTCCAAATATTTTAAAGAATTCGAAAGGATTTGACAAGATTTACGGGATTTTATAGGACTTCGAATTATTTCAAAAATTATTGGGGATTTCAAAACGATTTCTAGAGAAATTCAGGGAATAAATTCAATATACTTCGTTTTCGAGGGAATTTTAATAATTTCTACAGCTTTCTGAATATTTCAAAGATTTCAAAGATTTTAAAGGGATTTAAAAGGAGTTAAAAGATTTTGAGGGATTCCTACGGATTTGAACAAATTTCAAAGATTGTAATGAATTAAAAAATATCTCCAAAGGTTTCGAGGGATTTCAACGGATTCCAGAGGATTTTCATGAATTTCAATGAAATTTCAAGCGAATTTAAAGATAACAAGGCAGTACACAGATTTTTGCTGCGTAAAATTTATTCGTGCAAAATCGCTACTTTTGTGTACTTCCATATGAGATTATGTGTGGCCTAAAATAAATCGTTTTTTTGTAGTTTCTCTACTCATTACAATAATTCCTCTAATATTATTGTATTATTTATTGCAATTATGATTATCCTATATTCGTTTTCTGTATAATGATTTTCTATAATGAATTTCATATAATACATCGAATCTTTTGCGATATCATGCAATATTTAAGTCTCATATATGAAATCTGTTGCAACCCCATGCAATCTTTTTCTATCCCATGCAATCTTGTAATCTTGCAATTTAGTGTACACCAAAAATTCGAGTAATGAAGCCCTTGGTATTCCAGTAAACTTTATGATGAAATTCTGTGATACAGATATTGACCTTCATAAATTCAAGCAAATTATTGCTGAATTTTAGTTCATCTTTCTGAACTTGAAGTTTACAATTTTCAGTATTCTGTTTTATTGTGATAAATTGTTCACACCTTAAAATGGTTAGCATAAAATTTAGTAAAGTTTTTCTGGATTTTGGAAAAATCAACGTGATTTTCAGTGAAATTAGGATGAATTTGATATTCAATATGGAAACTCTGATAATGAGGTCTTAAATTTAGACCAACTCAGCTTAATTTCAGCAAAATTTGGTTAATTTAATCTAAACCAATGTTATTGTGTAACAGTTTGAAGTATTATTTCTCACTGTGACGTGTTGCACAGTAAAAAATTATACTTGGAATTGTTATCACCTCAAAATGATTTGGAATGAATTGAGTAAAGTGGTCTGGATTTCAGGAGAATTGATCTGATTTTTAGTAACGAAGTGTCTCGGCATCCCGAAATTCGGGACGACTAGCTTATTTTCACCATTTGGCCATTTGTCCCGAAAATCATGTTGTTTTTAAGTTTTACTCCTTTTGAGTAAGCCGAAGATTAGCAAAACTGCTAGTCGTCCCTAAATAAGACTAAATTTAAAAAAAAAAAAAATAAACATAAAGTTAGGTTATGTTTGATAAAGTTTAGTCCTTGAAGCTTTAACTTTAACCTATTCAAACAAGGTGTCTCATCATCCCAAAATTCAGGACGACTAGCAAATCTTGCACTTTTGGCTAGTCGTCCCGAATTTTGGTATAACTAGCATTTTTCACACATTCTTTGAGTTCAGTTGCATATTATTGAAGGAAAAAATCAAATATACATAAAACAACAATTACTTTTAGCCGAATCACTACCGGCTTTAATTTTCTTGATACTATAATTCGCCACGGTCCAGTGGTTAAAGCGACTTACTACACGGAGAGAAGCAAACGTCGATAACCACTGTCCGCGACGATTATGAACCACGTTTATTGATGAAAAAGTGTGAAAAAGTCTGTCGATATGAATCATCGACGTTTAAACACTGATCAGCCCTGTTACGCGCAGTGACAACCAATGTTTCTGACATTACAGCCCCGCGCAAGCCTCAGCGATGTTTAGACGTGGCTCAGAAACGTCTCGGACATGGCAGAGCCACGCGTAACGCGTTGTTGAGCGCT
>JAUMHM010000049.1:2675673-2687728 GCA_032362435.1 Melikaiella ostensackeni
TAGAGAAATAATGTAGGTTACATCCCCACCTCTTTACAATGTCTCGTGGGGGCGGGAAGGCTCCCCTGTCACTGGACATAGAAATAATGTTTGAAATATAAGTTTTCGAATCATTTTTCTCGTTACAAATCCCCTATCGGGATGAACATTATGAAAAAGATAAGAGATTCGATTGAACGTAATTCCTATTTTATGTATATTTTACTATTTACCATTTCCTTCAAAAATTCGCAGCTGAACATGAAGGATTAGGGAAATTATATATAAGAAGCAATGAGATTATAAAGTGCATTTTTTTGGGAAAACTAGTCAAATGTGTGAAAAATTCTAGTCATCCCGAACTTCGGAATGACTAGCCGAAAGCGCAAAATTGCTAGTCGTCCCGAAATTCGGGTCGACTAGATGCAGCCTTTTAGTAAAGTTTGTCTAAATTTAAGACTCAATAAGTGGGTTTTCGTTTGAAAATCGGAGGATTCTCATGGTCGGGCCAAACCAATTTTAATCGCAAGGTCTTTGTATATGGGATTTTCCGATCGATTATTGTACTCTATAGTTCCACAAACATTTTAAAACCAAGAACAGAAAATCCATTAGGCCAATTTTGTAAAAGTCGATTTTTATATTTTGTATTTAATTTATCAATATTTGAAACTTTAAATCACGATTTTAATGTTAAAATTTTCAAAATCAATAATAAACTGTTTAAATTCAATGAGAAAATATTTGTTTTCATGCAATAATTCATAAAGTAGATGATATTCATTATCACTATTTTGTATTACGGAATTTTCCGTAAGATTAACCGGTCAAGTATTGCGCTGAGGCTAGTATTACGGAAATTTCCGTAATCCGAACGAGCTGAAAATGCGTTAGGTATACGGAAAATTCCGTAATTCTAGACAGAACGATTTATTCATTATTGTCGCTGTTCATATAATTTTTGTATTGAAAGCTTGGCAAAATGATAAAAAATGCAGCGAAATACAATGAAAATTTTGGTAAATTATACTTGGGTTTGAAAATATCATCGTAAATTTCTTCTTCACACTTCGTCTTGCCTTTCTGAAACATTATAAGTGCAATTTTGAATAATTTTCATTGAAAATTGTGATGTTTTTAGATCCCTTCTAATTACTTTTTTTGGTATCCAACATGAAAATCTTTTTTTTTAAGTAAAAGGCAGTCTGCAGGAAAAATTTTCAGCGATTAGAATTAGGTGGAATGTACAAATATTTTAGCTACCTTAAAAATTAAATTGGAAAAATTTTTCGACTTTTTCCGAACATGTTTTTTGACTTGAAAACATATTTGAAGGGTCCCGAGATATAAGCATGTAAGTGCCAAGACCCAAATCTCTCAGGGGACACAAAAACTGTCTAACTTTAACGCTTTAATCAAAAAAAAAAAAAAACAAGAAATTACTTTCGAGCTATTACTAATCTCTATTGAATCGTGAAAGAAATGCTTTGAAAAAAGTAACCATTTGCGAGAAAACCCTTGTGACGGAAAGGGTGCGTTCTAAAAAACGCCGATTTTGTCTCAGAAAGTGTTGCATAACTTTTTTATTTTTTAAGTTAGAAAAACAAGAAATAATTCTTGAGCTATTATCTTGTTGAAGGTACGGTGCGTTTAGATTTTATTAAAGCTCTTTGAGTAAGATTACATTTCCCAGCTGTAGCGCATGCGCATTTCGATTCAGAATTACTTTTTAGGACTGATAAGTTGCCATAAATAATCGATAAATTACTACTGATTATCGAAAATTTTCGACAATTTTTTGATTTTTTCGAAAAAGCTTTGGATACCTTAAATTTCCGAAGATATTCGGTAATTTACAATTTGACCAAAAATTTCTCGTAATTTCTGATATTCGAAAATTCCGGATAATTCTCTGTAACGATCATATTTGCTTGCCTGTATTTCGAAACACTTTATAAAAAAACACGAAGCAATGGACAATTTTATATTTTTAGTTTTGTCCTCTAAAAACCGGAAATCTATCCTGAAGGACTCGAAAGTCGGCTTGTTGGGAAAAATCCAAGTCCATCTATCTGATATTATATGAAAGTGGAATAGTGAAAAGTGCTGATAACACTGACCCTTCACGGAGAGACTCCACTTTCAGTAGTAGTTGAGTAGAGCCTCTTGGGAAACGCCTGACAATCGATACTTCCACTAATGGGTCGTCCGGGATCCAAAGGAAAAACACCAATATATCCACTCTGTGACTTCCGCATGGGGGACTCGTTTTAGGATGCCTGCATGGGAGTGAGCAGGTGGTGGATGGAATAGATAACGTCCAGGGAAGATTTAGGTGCTGAGAGGGATTTTTTGAATTTTAATCGAGAGCCACTTGAATCACCAAACTCACCTGAGATTAGGAAGTGAGGTTTCAACAAAAGCTATTTGTCATTAAATCATGCCTCAAAGGGTCGAAGAGCTTGAAAGCCTTTCAAACTTTAGAAATGAACATTCTTCATTTAAGGGATTAAGTGCTTCTCTTCGAAAAAAGTTCGTTTAATTAATGTCATGATATTTGAAAGAGAGTACTAGAGACGATCATTTAATGAGGTTCAAGAGATTTTACAAATGAATGGCAAGAACTAGAGTCTTGAATTATAATATAATATAAACTAAACTCTCCAAAAGAAATTAAAATTATGAAATCAGTAGTACTATTTATTTTGTGGCCTCACGAGCCTCTCCATCTCCTCCACTATATTTAATCAAAAAGCAAACCTTTCGACCCGGTACATGGGGCCTCTTCAGACAGAAGCAGATGTTCCGCTGGGTTTTCCGGCTTTCTGCTTCTGCCTGAAAAGGGCTCATGTACTGGGCCAAAATGTCGCTTTTTGATCAAATAAAGTGGAGGAGAAGGAGGGACTAGTGAGGCCACAGAATAAATATTATTATTCATTTTCATGGTCGCGGAACCAACACACTAACTTTGGGAATGGTCGGGAATCCCAGAGACAGATCTGCTTCTGCCTGAAGAGGCCTCACATACCGGACCGAAACGTCGCTTTTTGATAACGTAAAGTGGAAAGAAGAAGGGGCTAGTAAGGACACAGAATAAATAGTACTATTCATTCTCACGTTCGCGGAACCAACACACTAACTTTTAGGATGGCCGGAGATCCCAGCGACAGAGCTGCTTCTGTCTGAAGAAGGCCCATGTAACGGGCCAAAGCGGTCACATTTGAATAAATAAAGTGCAGGAGAAGGAGGAAACAGTAAGACCACAGAATTAATAGTACAATTTATTTTGACGGTCGCAGAACCAACACACTGATTCCTAGGATGGCCGGAAGCCCCAGCAACAGATCTGCTCTGCCTGAAGAGGGCTCACATACCGGGCTGAAACGTCGCTTTTTGATTAAGTGAAGTGGAGGACAAGGAGGGGTCAGTGAGGCCACAGAATGAATAGTACTATTTATTTTTACGGTCGCAGAACCAACACACTAACTCTTAGGATGGCCGGAAACCCCAGCGACAGATTTACTTCTACTTGAAGAGGGCTCACATACCGGGCCGAAACGTCGCTTTTGATAAAGTTGAGTGGAGGAAAAAAAGGGGCCAGTGAGGCCACAGAATGAATAGTATTATTTATTTTCACGGTCGCGGAACCAACACACTAACTTTTTGCCGGAAACCCTAGCGACACAGCTGCTTCTGCCTAAAAAGGGCCCATGTACTGGGCCGAAACGTCGCTTTTCAATTAAATAAGGTGAAGGAGAAGGATAAACCAGTGAGGTCACAAAATGAATGATTCTATGTATTTTCATGGTCGTGGAGCCAACACACTAATTATGAAATCATTCTCTGAGGAGCAAATTTTCTCCTTTAATTTTTCTTCGAATCTGAATTTCGAGTAACTCTTTAATTCGGATTTCATTCCCAAGAAAAACCTGCTGAAAAATTCTACCTCGTCTTCTGCAGTTTTCTTCTTTGCCATTTATTTCCATCCTCACAAAAGTCAATTTAAATTCGTTTTCTCCTCGTTCCACGCATGATAGCACCTTGAACGCAACTAACTGTCGCGATTGGTTCTTAGACTTCAAGGATCTTGGAAAGGGCATCGTTACGCCAATTTTCATGCTTTTAAAACACCACTGTAATTTTCTTTCTTATTCGTCTCCATGTCGGGATTTTAATTGTTCGGTGTCATTAGACTTCATTGCGTATCAGAACTCAAAGTCTCTACTTACTATGGGATTATCGAAGAGTCAGGTTTATTGAAAGATGATAAACTGATAACCCAAACTACATCGACGGCAGATACAGTTTCCTCGAAAACTTTTCTGCTTTCTACATAAGGCAGGGTCGCAAAAAAAGTTTCACTCTTCTAAATCGTGATTAACTTCGACAGTTCGACAAAGTTGGGTTATTTCTTCATATACACTGCCATTAATAACAGAAAGTCGCTGATTTTTTCAGGAAAATGTAATTGTTAAATAGTGATAATCAAATTATTTTTTAAAGGAAGGAGATAATTTATAATTTCTTTAGACTCTGATAATAAAATTTAACGAATAAATCCTCATAAATAAATGAGGAAGATTTTCGCTTCGGAATCGCCCCTGCATCGCTACACAGTTTCCAGCAGTAATAATATGCCATTATGCACGCGAGCCTTGTAATCACAAGGAATGAACGACTAAATATGAAATATTCAAAGGAAATGATTTAATCACTAGATTCGCATTCTGCATCGGTATAATACACTTCCAAGCAGTCAATATATTTCTTGAATACTTATTAAAAGTTGCATGTAGTGCATGGATAATTTGGTATAAGTAGTAAAGTTCATATGTGTGAAAATTACAAGAAATTCTTGCGATTTTTCGGAAACTACAAGGCTCGCGTGAATATAAAAGGAGAATCATCCATAATTTTTAATATTTCAAGGGGACACGTCGGGTCAATTTTTTGCTTTGACAACTACTGACATTTTTTTATCCTCAAAAAACTGGCTGGAGAAAATAATATGGGATTTTTTATATTAATAAAATAAAACAAAATATATTATGGTATTTTTGTTTTTATTTTCACAGGAAATCAATTATGTATTATGTATTATGTATATTTAATAATAATCAGAATTAAATTGCGGTTTATACTGTTTTCATTCATTCCGTATCACTTGCAGATTGCTGTTTTGAATCCATATAACCTTCAATTAATCCAGAATGTGATTAATCCAGTAATTAATACATATCGGTTAAGTTTTGAAACATTTTTACTGAGATTTGTATCGAACTGAATATTCTGCGCAGGGCTATCCTGGATTTACATTTTGAGACACGAACGCATTTTTGTAAATGCATTCAAGTTACCTGCTGAGAGTGCACTTTATTGTTATTATTATTATTATTATTATTATTATTATTTGTATATTAAGAGTTTCAGAATATGTTCTACTTGTAATAATGTTTGTTCTTTGTAGACCATATTTCTGATATAACTGTTCTTAATAATATCTGTCAACGGGATGTGCTGGATTTCATAACGAATCTATAATAATTCTATATTTCTCGGGGGAAATATTTCTCTCTTCATGACGCATAGCTTAATCAATTTTTGTCGAAATGGCCATATTTCCTGGAAATTTTCTCTCAAGGATGATAACTGCCCATTTTGAGCCTAAAATTACAAGAAATCGTTTGGGTCCTCTTTAAAATAACTCATTTGTTGACGTTCCATGGACCATTTATCATGTATGTATATTTCATACAGAAAAGGACATATGTGACTTTTTATCTACCTAAACTCTGTAATTTAGTGACTAAAAAAAAGTGAAAATGTTTAATATCAGTTTTTTCAAAATTGCTCATTGCGGGTACACTTTACAATTTCTGGAGAAGAAAAGTAGATGAAATACACAGGGAATACAGTCAGTCCCCTATTCCTCCTTTTCCCGCTTTTCCCTTATTTTTCGAAAAAAACCCTTATTATCCCTATATTTGAGAATTTTGGTCACTTTTCCCCCTTTTTTTCATTGAATTATCAAACGGAAACATATAATATTCAAAAATGCGCGCCACAATCTATACTTGTGCAACCATATGAGCATTACGCATCTTTAAAAAAAAAATAGAAAATTTAGAGGAAATTCAATTTGAAACTATCCAAAATCAGTTACCGTCACCAAATAATTTTTTTAACTCTCAATTTGAGAGAGAATATTACAGCTTCTAAATTTGACTCAATTTTCTTGAAATTAGCAAATTTGCAAGTTAAAAAGCTACTTCATTTGAAAGCCTTTGCGATTTAGATGAAATTCAATTTGAAAGTTTTCAAATTCGAAGACTTTTACCAAATAATTCTTTGAACTCTCAATTTGGGAAAAATTTAAAAGATTCTGATCTAGAAGTCTTTAAATTTGAATGAATTTTAATAATATTCGAGGATACCTTACATCTAATATTTCTTTGTCTGAGTTAGCCCTAAATATCTCAATTTCGAAACTTTAAATTCTACTCTTGGAATAAATATAAATATATAATATTCGCATAATAATAATGTTCTCAATTTTTTTAAAAGTAACTTTCTCAAGGATCCAAGAGCAGGAAAAAATCAAAATTTGAAAAATTTCTAGCGAAAAAGTTTGAAAACTGAAAATTGGAATTTCGAATCCATCAAATAATTCAAAATCTTTCAGATTCTGATGGCTCCAGCTCAAAAAAAGACTTACAAACTCAAAACTCTTTAATCAATAAAAAAGATGTAAAAAATCTTAAATTGAAAATTTTGAATTTGAAATGATAAGCATGCATAGTTTTCAATAAAAAATTTCGAAGCACAAAATTACAAATGAAGGGTTACATTACAAAATTAGATAACCAACGTTTTGATCGAAAATAGGTTATTGCATGAATAATTCTTAAAAAGCAAATACACATTGTGGTAGGAGGATTTTTTCGAAATATCATTTTCTTGTACTATAATTTGAAGAAATTAATATTTAAATTGCCATTTATTGAAAAAAAAAAATTTGATTATTATTTCGGGCTTTTTAACTAAGAATGTATGTCATACTGTGATATCGCGGTTTTCAATTTTGATTTTCTCGGAACAGGATTGGATCGAACCTTTTTTATTCTTATTCAGCATCTCCATATCTCGGGAACAAGTTTTTATTAGTGCAAGAAATTGAAGATTCTGTTTTTAATCAAACTTTGGTTACTCGTTTTCAGAAACCTAATATCTGAGAAGCATGTTTTCATTTTTTTTACTTTCATTTAATGCTTTTCAAATATTCGAAAAATATTGTATATGAAGAATTCAGAGAAACATTCGTTTTTCCAATAAAAAAATAGGAAAACGAAAAGAAAAAAATCCCCCTTTTCAAAGAAAAATTCCCTCTTTCCCTACGATTGAGTTGCTGAAACACTGTATTCCCTGAATTCCTGGAAAACTGAAAGAAACAATATCCCAACACTCACAGTTTAGAAGACATGGCCCAAAAAAGCGATTTTTTAGTGAAATCCTTTGCGAAAATTTTATTTTTGGCGAAATTTCTTTTTCTCTGGGGACTCTACATGAAAATCGACTAATGAGGCATTAAGGTACACTAAATTATTTGCAATACTGAAAATATTGCCCCTAACTCTAATATTTCCGCAATTAGAGCCTTTCTAAGTTGACAACTTTTTATTGTACTCTACTTGACACTAAGTTTCTTAGAAATAGATCGCTTTCTGTACATTTAAAGTGTAAAGGAGTCGACATAGAATCAGTCGATATTGTTTTTTCTCAGTTCTTCATAAATTTTAACAATTTTTTTCTTCAGTATGGACTAAAGTTGTAGAATGTACTCGTAAAGTTCAATTTTCCAGAAACTCATTTTTTTTAAAACTTTATTAACATTTTGAAAGTATTCTTAAGTTCACTCGATTTTCAGCATTTAGATAATTTTTTTGGTCACTTAATTACAGAGCTTAGGTAGATGAAAAGTCACGTATAACTTTTTCTTTAAGAAACATACATGATAAATGTTCTATAAAATGTCAAAAATCGAGTTATTTTAAAAAGAACCAAGACTATTTATTTTTAAATTTTAGGCCTAAAATAGTCAAAAGCTATCCCCAAAATAAAATTTGTAGGAAACATGGACAAGCAAGCTCATTTCAGTAAAAATTGATTCAAGCTAGGCGTGATCACTGAGAATTATGAATCAACCTCGAGATAACGTAATTATAACTCATAAATGATAAAGGATTGAATCACTGAAAAATAACGTAAATATTAACAAAACCATTATTATAATAAATATTATTTTCTTTTCTCATGAATATGAATACTTTAATCAGAAATAAGATCATTTCAAATGGTCCAAATGAGACTTCGTTTAATTATAGTCATTTACTACGGAAGGTTAATGGGGTTAATGACTATAATTAAATATTCGTGATAAGAGCGTTTGACAGAATTTCTTTATAAATTCCACTTTCTTGTGAAACCATGAATGAGAGAGATAGATCTCAATTTTCAAACGTATCCAGCTAGTCGTTCGAACAGCCGCGCGAATTCACTTTGGAGTCTAAATTGAATTTCATCTCCTTCTTTCTTCTTGCAGCTTCTCTTCGCAGCGAAAACGCTGTAAATTAATTTACGCAAATCTTCCGCGGCATGAATTTTTCCAGCAGTAATTTCCCCAGAAGCCGCGCCTTGCAGGAGTATACGGTCGTTCGCGGAGGCAGGTCGTTACCACGGTAATTACCTTTCTACCTTCGGTCTACCCTGCCTTTTTGTCTCATAACCAAGTAACTATCTTAATTGTTATGCTCTCTGGATCTGGATACAGCCGTCGCGACGCGCAGGGATCCTTCCACAGACACTTTTTGGCCTACTTACTTTCCACCGCCTCCGTTTCTCCTCTTTTCAATCGTAATAACGTAATAATCTGAGCAGAAAATAGGCTTTTCCGTTCACTTCTTCTGAGGTAAACGTCGCTTTTGTGTGGCATGAAGACAATATAGGACAGTTTTGTCGTGATACTGGAGAAAGGCTATATCTACATTTAGAGTCGAGCGTAAATACCGTGTAGAGTCACCTAACTTCAGACACTGGCCCGAATTTCGGATACCATTATTTCTTGAACTTGTACTTATTTCTGGAGAACGAAATTGGCTTTTCACGTCATTTCTGACTTTGCAGGAACTGATAAAGAAAGGCTAATACTAAGAAAGGCTACTAATAAAGAAAGGCTCCATCTACATTTGGAGTTAAGCGGAGATAACGTATAGAATCACCTAACTTCGGATTTTGGCCCAAACTTCAGACCCCTATTCTTCTTGGATTTGTACTTATTTTTGGAAAACATAATTGGCTTTTTATGTCATCTCTCACTTTGGAAAAACTGATGAGGAAAGGCTAATTCTGAAGAAAGGCTCTATCTACATTTGGAGTCAAACGGAGATACCGCCTAGAGTCACCTAACTTTGAACACTGGCCCAAATTTCGGACATCTATTTTTCTTGGATTCGTACCTAATTTTGGAAAACAAAATAGCTTTTCACGTTCTTTATGACTTTGGAAAAACTGATGAAGAAAGACGACTACTCAAGAAAGATCACCTAAATCACAAATCACAAAAGATCACAAAAATCACCTAATTCGGAAATTGGCCTAAACTTCAGACACCTACTTTTGTTGGATTTGCACTTATTTCTGGAAAACAAAATTGGCTTCTTACTTTATTTTTGCCTTTGAAAAAACTGTTGAAAAAAGGATATTACTGAAGAAAGGCTCTATCTCCATTTGAAGTCGAACGGAGATACCGTATAGAATCACGCAACTTCGGACTTTGGCCCAAACTTCAGACACCTACTTTTGTTCAATTTGTATTTATTTCTGGAAACCGAAATTGGCTTCTTACTTCATTTTTGCCTTTTGAAAAACTGATGAAGAAAGGATATTACTGAAGGAAGGCTCTATCTCCATTTGAAGTCGAACGGAGATACCGTATAGAATCACGCAACTTCGGACTTTCGCCCAAATTTCAGACACCTACTTTTGTTGGATTTGTACTAATTTCTGGAAAACAAAATTGGCTTCTTACTTCATTTTTGCCTTCGGAAAAACTGATGAAGAAAGGGGGCTATTGAAGATAGGCTCTATCTACACTTGGGGTCGAACGGAAATACCGTATAGAATCACCTAACTTAAGACATTAGACCAAACTTCAGACACCTACTTTTCTTGGATTTGCACTTATTTCTGGAAAACAAAATTGGCTTCTTACTTCATTTTTGCCTTTGGAAAAACTGATGAAGAAAGGGGGCTATTGAAGAAAGGCTCTATCTACATTTGAAGTCGAACGGAGAGACCGTATAGAATCACCTAACTTCGGACACTGGCCCAAACTTCAGACACCTATTCTTTAGGATTTGTACTTATTTTTAGGAAACAAAATTGGCTTTTCACGTTATTTCTAACTTTCAAAAAACTGATGAAGAAAGGCTCTCTTTACATTTGAAGTCGAACGGTGCTACAGTATAGAATCACCTAACTTCGGACACTGGCCCAAACTTCAAACACATATTTTTCTTGGATTTGTACTTATTTTTGAAAACCAAATTGGCTTTGTACGTCATTTCTGACTTTGGAAAAATTGATGAAGTAAGGCTACTATTGAAGAAAGGCTCTCTCTATATTTATAGTCGAACGAAGATACCGTATAGAATCACCTGACTTTGGACACTAGCCCAAACTTTAGACACCTACTTTTCTTGGATTTGTACTTATTTTTAGAAAACAAAATTGGCTTTTTACGTTATTTCTAACTTTCAAAAAACTGATGAAGAAAGGCTCTCTCTACATTTGAAGTCGAACGGTGATATAGTATAGAATCACCTAACTTCTGACACTGGCCCAAACTTCAGATACCTACCTGTATTCTTCTTGGATTTGTACTAATTTTTGGGAAACAAAATTGGCTTCTTACGTCCTTTCTGACTTTAAAGAAACTGATGAAAAAACCTACCTAAGTAGGTAGGTTTTTTCATCTGCATCATCATCAAAATTGAGTGACCTTGAGAACGCTTTTAGAATGTTAAGAAAGTATTTAAAAAATTGGTTTCTTGAAAATTACTCTTAGCTGGTATATTCTACAACTTCAATCCGTAGTGGAGAAAAAAAGTAGATAAAATTCCTGAAAAACTTAAAAAAAACAATATCGACTGATTCTATATCGACTATTTTACACTTCAAATGCATAGGAAGCGATTTCTTTGCAAGAAATATAGTGTGATCCCCAGAGAAGAAGAAATTTCGCCAGAACATAACATTTTCGAAAGAAAATTCACTAGTGGTTCAGCAGTTTAATTTTAGGGACAACAGAATTTTTCTTCGAAAAAATGGGATTTTTTAAACAAAAATAGAGAAATTCTTTTCTTGTTGTTTTTCTATTTTCTTCTCTTTCTCTTTCTTTTACCCTGCATTCCCTCGCACACTTTTTCGCCTGCTCACCTTTCACCGCCGTCATTTCTTCTCCTTTCTACCGTAAAAACATGATAATCAGTGAAAAAATGGGGTTTTTTTCGTTCACTTTTTCTAAGGTAAACTTCGCCTTTGTGTGGCATGGAGACAGTGTAGGGTAATTCGGCCGTACTTTCAAAAAAAGGCTCTTTCTACAAGTGAGTATCGAATGGAGGTATTGAATGAAACGTGTTTGCATCTTTACTGACTTGCATCTTCCAAAATATGATCATTTTTTCAAAAAGAACTACGATCTTGGTTAATTCTGACCTGCTCTATTCATTGGTGCAAAAAAATTAATAACTCAAATTTTGTATGTGCAAAACTTTAGATTGGCTTGATACTAATGCGCGAAGTATGCGAGAAAACTGATGAAAAAACCTACCTACGTAGATACGTTTTCGAGCCGCCTTGTCGGCACCAGGGAAGGCCGCGCTTTCAGGTTGAAGAAACACTATCTACATTAATAGATTTAATGCTTTCACGATGATTCATTATAATAAAAAGAGGTGTTTCGGGTTTCAATCGTGTGCAAAACTACGAATCTTGCCGACGTTTCGTGAACATTGCAGTT
>JAUMHM010000049.1:2709464-2725801 GCA_032362435.1 Melikaiella ostensackeni
TTGTTTGTTCAGTATAACACTACAATGGGGCAGCCGTGGACGAAGATTGCACGATCCTTGTTCAGGCATAGATCTTAACTCATTGGGATCTTGATATCTTTACCCATGATTGTGCAATTGTAGTCTCAAACTGTGGAAATAACGCTTGTTTGTTCAGTATAACACTACAATGGGGCAGCCGTGGACGAAGATTGCACGATCCTTGTTCAGGCATAGATCTTACGTCATTGGGATCTTGATATCTGTACCCATGCTTGTCCCAATGTAGTCTTATACTGTAGAAATAACGCTTGTTTGTTTAGTATAACACTTCAATGGGCAGTCGTGGACGAAGATTGCATGATCCTTGTTCAGACCTAGATCTTACCTTATTGGGATCTTGATATCTTCACCCATGCTTGTCCCATTGTAGTCTCATACTGTGGGAATAACGCTTGTTTGTTCAGTATAACACTACAACGGGACAGCGGTGGACGAAGATTGCACGATCCTTGTTCAGACATACAGGTAGATCTTACCTCGTTGGGATCTTGATGTCTTCACCCTCGTTTGTCCCGTTGCAGTGTTATACTAAAGAAGTAACGCCTGTTTGGTAAGTATAAGATTAAAATGGAGCAACTGTGGACAAAGATTGCACGATCCTTGTTCAGGCATAGATCTTAACTCATTGGGATCTTGATATCTTTACCCATGCTTGTCCAATTGTAGTCTCAAACTGTGGAAATAACGCTTGTTTGTTCAGTATAACACTGCAATGGGCAGCCGTGGACTAAGATTGCACGATCCTTGTTCAGACATAGATCTTACCTCATTGGGATCTTGATATCTGTACCCATGCTTGTCCCAATGTAGTCTTATACTGTAGAAATAACGCTTGTTTGTTCAGTATAACACTACAATGAGGCAGCCGTGGACGAAAATTGCACGATCCTTGTTCAGACATAGGTTTTACTTCGTCGGGATTTTGATATCTTCACCCACGCTTGTCCCGTTGCATTGTTATACTAAAGAAGTAACGCCTGTTTAGTCAGTATAACACTACAATGGGGCAACCGTGGACGAAGACTGCACGATCCTAGTTGAGAAATAGATTTTATCTCGCCGTATTCGTCTTCAATGATTTCGTAGAATTCCATAAAAGTGAATTTTTCTTCAAAAATTCTCTGGAAAACTCGAAAAAAAAGTAAATTAGTTCTACCTTCTTCAATTTTGCAAAGTCGAACAAAAGTGAATTTTTCTCTGAAAATTCTCTTCAAAAAGCGAGAAAAATATTTTAAATTAAGTCCATCTCTAAAAATTTCGCAAAGTGCAATAGAAGTTCTATATTCATTTTTTTCTGCCATGGCCGAGATAGAACGTTGTGATTTGAACACGTTGAAATCTAGCAACTGCCTTCAATATTATAAAATTTCCCGAAATTTTCTTCAAGATCAGACAAATCTCTTGAGTTTTACTCCTTCTGATTCAAGTATAAAGACTATTTTAGCAAGTCGTACGTAATTTATATGATAACCTTCGTAGCTCTTCTATGTTATAAATGTACAAAAGGTATTTTGTGCGGGAAAGCTTTCTCCCTCCCAAGTAAATCCAAAGTGGTTTACCTTTACCTTAGTGCTTTCTTTTCACGTTTCAATACACTGGATCGTTCAGAGTACACAGAGAAAAAGCTAGTCCGTTGAATCTTTCTCTATTACGCTAGCGCACTTAGATACAGACGTAGGACAACATTTTTCTCAGCAAAACATCTCCTTTACAGGAAATAGAAAAAAGGTTATAAAACCCTCTACTCCCCTGAGACCTTTTCCATTCAAGAAGACAAAGCGTTCTTCAATACTAACATAACTAGATCGTTTCTTATTTCGCGAAAGATTTTCATTATATTTTATGATAGTACAATTAAAAATTGAAATTTGAGAAATTAAATTAAGAATAAATCAAAATTTAAATGTCACATTCTTCGATGCCTCCATTTAAATTAGAAAAATAAAAATGAAGAAAAAGGGTAGAAGAAGAAGGCATCTCTTCTTCAAGCCAATCCCCCTCCTTCTTTTTTCTCGCGGCCTTTTTTTATTTTTATTTTTTTCCGGAATTACAATCAACAAACATTTATAAAAAATCTACCGTTATTTCAGTGCTTTTCGAACACCCTTTTCAAAGCAATAAAAACAAATTTTTCAACAGTCAAAACCCATTAGGAAACCAGAATGTTCTCCCCATGAAATGTTAATGAAGATTATAAAACCGAATTCGTGAACAACCACGCCCAAAATGTGTTATGGATCTTAAATCCCAACAAAAAGTGAAACAGTCGGGGAAACCCGCTTAATTAAAATTAAATTTAAGAAGAGATAAACGTGAAATTCATGGAAACTCATTGTCAAATGTAATTAATCATACTATCGTAACCATTATGTAATTTCTTCAAATCAGTTTTTGAATTTATAGATAACCCTTTTTGTTTTTTGATATAAAGCATTTCCATCAATTTACTCTTACTGGTTGTAAAATCGGGGTTTCTTTTCTTGAAAAGGGTGTCGAATAAACACCGAAATATTGGTAGATTTGTCGCAAGTGTTTTTTAATTGATATTGAAAATAAAATGAAAAGAAAGATAAAAGAAAAAAAATGAAAGGGGATTTTGAGGCTGCCTTCTTTTTCTTACCTCTTTTTTAATTTTGGTTATCTGAAATTCGAACAAAGACAAGTAATAGTGTATTGTCCAAATTTGATCGTTAGATTCTTGCTTTTTTTAATTTCCGAGAATTTCCTTGCTAAAATAAAGATGGTATGATACTTTTACTCATTCTGTTAAATCGGACAAGCTGAAAGAATAATTTCATAGCAATTTTAAATGATGTGAATGGAAGTGAATCGAAACATTGTTTTTAATTGTTTTATCAAATGCAAGGAGAGATAAAAATCTCATTTTAAATCCTAATTAATACACTATTGCAGATATTCTATTAACATTAATCTGTAATTGCAGTTTATTGCTTATTTTATTAAATATACAAGTATAACATTGTAACAATCTCATTAATCTCGATCATTAAATATTGTCTTTAATTACATATAACCACGAATGAAGTTTATATTATAGCTAATAAGGTTAAGCTTTTACGGCTATAGAGTCGAATATGCCATTCTATTGTTACAGGTTATGCGCGTATTAAACATCGATAAGTAGTAAACAATGTAGGTTAGCATCATTATTGATTCTCTGTTTTGGGTAAAATTTGAAAATAATGAGGAGTGTCAACCTGCCATGCAACTGTAGAGTGATGTTTCATTGTCTCTATTCAGTGTCTTTCGACAAGTAATTAGCATCCTGCACAATTTTCGAGCAATCAGCACTTTGTCAAACGAATGCTTGCGCACTAATTAATCTCGTAATCATTCAACATCTCTGTTTACATTCATCATTTGGTGTCCTTATTTCGTGATATTATAATTGTCAATTATCACTAGGGAAATATATATGTTATTCATTACGTGATAATATAGAGAAGATGATTAAACTCTCCTCTCTCAGAGTAATTTAATTAATAATCATTTTATTAGTTATCTCTTATTAATTTACGCACAAAACCAGAATTTCAATCTGAGAATAATATTTAATATTTACGGGCAAGAAAACGATTTGACTGCTATAAAACCATCATTTTTTTGGTCAATATAAGACTACCATGATTCAACAGTGGACGAAGATTGTACGATCCTACTTCAGAAATAGATATTGCCTAATCGGAGTCTTGCCATTTTCACACATGCATATCCCATTAAAGTTTTATATTGAAAGAATAACGCCTATTTGGTTAGTACGACACTACAATGGAACGAGCATGGATGAACATTGCAAGGAAAAAAGTTTTATTTTAATTACGAAACACAATAAGTGTTCCATAGGAAAGTCATGGGTGAAGATTGCTAGAGACTAGTACAGATATAAACACTGTTTGGTTAGTATAACACTACAATGAGACAACTGTGGACGAAAATTGCACGATCCTAGTTCAGACATAGATTTTACCTCATTGGGATCTTAATATCTTTACCTACGCTTATCCCATTATAGTGTTATACTGAAGAAATAACGCCTGTTTGTTAAGTATAAGATTAAAGCGGAGTAACTATGGGCAAAGATTGCAAGATCCTTGTTCAGGCATAGATCTTACCTCATCGGGATCTTGATATCTTTACCCATGTTTGTCCCATTGTAGTCTCATACTGTGGAAATAACGCTTGTTTCTTCAGTATAAGACTACAACGGGGCAGCGGTGGACGAAGATTGCACGATCCTTGTTCAGACATAGATCTGACCTCGTAATGATCTTGATATCTTCACCCACGCTTGTCGCATTATAGTGTCATACTAAAGAAATAACGCCTGTTCGGTCAATACAACACTACAATGGGACAACCGTGGTTGAAGACTCCATGATGCTAGTTCAGAAATAGATCTCACCTCGTCGAGATTTTGCAATCTTCAACCAATCTTGTCCCGTTTTAATGTTATACTGAGGAAAGAACGCCAATTTGGACAGTATTACACTACAATGGGACAACCGTGGACGAAGATTGTACGATTTTTCTTCAGAAATAGATCTTACTTCGTCACGATTTTGATATCTTTACCCACGCGTGTTCCATTCTATTATTATGCTGAAGAAGTAACGCCTGTTTGGGCAGTATTACACTACGATGGAACAACCGTGGACGAAGATTGTACGATCCTAGTTCAGAAATAGATCTTACCGCGTCGGGATCTTGATATCTTCACCCATGGTTGTCCTATTCTAGTGTTGTACTGAAGAAATAATGCCTGTTTCGTTAGTATAATACTATAATAAGGCAACCAATCATCTAGAATCAGCGAGAAAAATTGGGTAATTTATGTCAAAGTCCAAAAAGTAAAATTTTCTTCAAAAATTTTCTTAAAACATCAAGAAAAATGGAGTAAATTATGTCCGTCTTCAAAATTTTCGCAAAGTCTCCCAAAAAATTTTTTTCATCCACCAATCCTTTTTGAAAATACAATAAAAAATGAGTCAATTTGGTCTATCTTCAAAAATTTCACAGAGAAGAATAAAAGTTTCATCGTGGGCGAACACTGACAGTGGGGCCATTAGCCATGATTCATTCATTGTTCATAACCGTGGAACACCGATGGGAAGACCATGGGAGAAGACTCAATTTTGAACCACGCTCATCCCATGCTTAGTAATCTTAAGCAAAGGTTCACACATTAAAGCGAGTCAACACCAACTTTGTTAATTCAACCAAAAACGAGATTCTTGGCCCAACAAATTATTTCTTTGACAAATCAAACATTTTTCTTAGTGATGAGAACATTGACTGAGTTCTCCATATGGAGTTGCCGATAATTAAGAAAAATGCGAATGGAAAAACAGATGACATTTTATGGATCGAAATTCAATTTGACATAAATTTTGGGAATGAATTTCTGATTGTTCTTTTTCTGTATTTTTCAGATGTGATGAATCCGCCGATAAGGGAGATCATTGCTGAGGCTGGAAAAAATGTGACTCTCGAATGTCCCAGCGTTTCGGAACATTCGCTCGTATCAATGTTGGAATGGCGCGCGAATAGTGTGTTGATAGTGGAATACAGCAGCAGCAGTACCACGGTCTCAAATCATCGTGATCGGGTATCTTTTTTTCCGAATAACTTCACTCTACTATTCCATCCTGTCACGTCGGCCGACAGCGGGGACTATCAGTGTATCGTCAATAATCGCAAAACACCGGAAGCTATATTGAGGGTGATCGTACAAGGTAAGAATGCTGTGTATATTTTTTAGTCCTCTCTACTACGATTGAATGGAAAAACGGACATTAAAACTTGAAGTGTAAAAATTTAGATGGTCAGTTTGGTCTTTCAGATCTACTAAGTTCCTCGATGAGACGACAACCAACTCGTGCAACAGGTGTATAAAGCACATCTCCTTCCGCAAAGTCGTTTTTTTTCTGTACTGTATGTTCCATAGAGTAGGTTTTCCAAAGACATGAGATCCAACCTGGAAACCGTATGTGAATCGTACGCCTTTTCCAGGGAAGTGTAGTTTTAGGAGTATGTTAAGCTCCATCGAGTAGGTTCTCTAAGGACACGTTAGCCAATCCATACACAAAACACAAAATATATCTTCTCCCAAGACGTATCATTTTGAAACTACCGTATGGTCCATGAAGTGGATTTATCGAGCACATCGAATGGAACCGATGCCTAAGGTGTGAAAAACACATCGTCTCCAAAGAAGTCTTATTCATTCTGTACTTTAAACCCCCTTCACTAAGTTTCTCCATGAGATGATAACCAGCTCTTGCAGTAGGTGTATAAAATACATCTTCTTCGGAAAAGTCAGTTTTTTCTGTATGCATGTTCCCTGTGGTTCTTCAAAAATTTCAGATTCAACCCATAAACCAGGTAAAAAAGCACTTTTTGGCTTAGAATCGTAGTGTTAGGAGTATTTTGAGCTCCATCGAATGGGTTCCTCAAGGACACGACAGCCAATCCATGCATAAAACAGAAAACACATCTTCTCAGGGGACGTACCTCATTACCGTATAATCCATGGAGTGGATTTTTCGAGAGCACTAGATGAAGCTAATGCCTAAGGTGTAGAAACACATCGTCTCAGGGGAAGTATTATTTATTCAGTACTTTAGGCCCCTTCAATAAGTTCTTCGACGACACGACAACCAACCCGTGCACTAGGTGTATAGAACACATACTCTTTGGGAAAGTCTGTTTTTTTCTATACCGTATGGTCCCTGGAGAAGGTTCTCCGAGTACATGAGATACAACCCATGAACTAGGTAAAAATGACGTCTTTTCCGGGAAGTGTAGTTTTAGATGTATCTTAAGCTCCATCGAATGGGCTTCCTAAGGACGTGACACCCAGTTCATGCGCAAAACACAGAACACATTTTCTTCTGGGACGTATAATTTTGTCATTAACGTATAGTCCATGGCCTTTTCAGTATTTTAAGGTCTTTCCAGTAGGTTCCTCAAGAACACGATATCCAGCCTGTGCACCAGGTGTATAAAACACATCTTCTCTGGGAAAGTGTAGTCTTAGGAGTATTTTAAGCTCCCTAGAGTGGTTTCCTCAAGGAGACGATGCCAATTCATGCCAAAAACACAAAACAGATCATCTCCGAGGAAGTTTGGGTTATTTTGTACTTCAAAGTCCCTTCAGTAGGTTGCTCAAGGACATAATATCAAATCCATGAACCCGGTGTCGAAAACACATCTTCAAGAAAGTCTGGCTTTTTCAGTATTATCTTGTCCCTGGATTGGGATCATACAGTACTGACTAAACTGAACTTTCCTAGAGTAGGTGTGATTTTTACTCCTCAGGCATTGGTTTAATTTGGTGTCTTCAAGAAACCTACTTAAAGGAGCTCAAAATACTTCTGAAACTATACTTTCCTGGAGATGACGTGTTTTATAAACCTGGCGCATAGAATGGATGTCGTTTTCTTGAGGAACCTACTGAAAGGGCCCTAAAGTACTGAATAACCCAGACTTCCTCGAAGAAGATCAGTTTTTTCATTATACCTGGGGCATTGGTTTGATTTGGTGTCCTCGAGGAACATACTTAAGGAAGCTTAAAATACTCCTGAGACTATTTTTCCCCGGAGAAGACGGGTTTTATACACCTGGTGCACAGGTTGGATGTCGTGTCTTTGATGAACCTACTAGATGCGCCCTGAAGTGTTGAGTAACGAGCTATTGAGAAGTATTGAGTCTTCAACGAATAAGATGCTTTTAGCTCACCTGCTGCAAGCGTTCATTGGGTTCAAAATTTGCATTCAGCTTCTATATCGTTTTGACAGTTTTGCCAAATTTTTAACTGAACACAGTAACAATAATTACTGAATTATTCAAAATCTTAGGAGACCGATGGTTCTAATTGACCATTTAAGGTCACATCGGGTTCTAAACTTAACGGCACGAACAAAAGTAAGGATTGCAAACAAATGACTATTTTCGCAGGCCCTTTTGGATGATTCAAGAGGGAAAAGTTTTTCTGTTCAGTCGTAAAAAAGTCTTTTACTTCTGCATCTCACAAGAATCACATTATTGAACTTTGATGATCCATGATATACAGACTGATAGTAACGTCTGTCTAATCTATCCGATCGCCTATTCGTTCGCGTCTTTAGAACGAAAGTTTTAACGTAAGCGCCACCTTCTGCGGTAGTAAATAGTTTTAAGACAATCAGACTTTGATCATTACCGTAAAGACTCAAGAGATGAAGTCATTGAATCTTCAGAACAAACACCAATGGTTTTGCATCATGAAGTCTATTACGATCGTATTCCACTATTCAATAATGTCTGAATCAAGCGGCTGATAATATTAGGAAATTACGAAATAATAATAATAATAATTTTCAAATTCATCCATTCACTTTGTCCACATTGAAGCTCCTATATTTCCGCTCGCTTTTCGCATTTTTTTTGTCTCGTGACTTTTTCTGTCAAGTCAATAGGACAATCTATTGAATGAATTTCAATTGTGCATCTTCAAAATTCAACAATTTTAATTTTAACTTTCCAAAGTTGAACTATTCCAAAAAAAGAATTCAAAATTACATCATTTCATACCATAAACAGTACAGATTAAACAATCTTTAATTATATATTTGAAAAATTGAATGATTTTCAATTTCAAATCTATAAAATTGAATAATTTTTTATTAAAAATCTATAAGACTGAATAAATTTCAATTGTGAATCTTTGAAGTACAATTATTTCATGAGAAGAATTAAAAATTACATCATTTTGGACTATAAACATTCCAAATAATTGACTCTTTAATTGTCAATCTCGAAACTTGAATAATTTTTAATTAGAAATCTATAAATTTGAATAATTTCCAATTTTCCATCTTCAAAATTCAACTATTTCAGAAAAGCATTCAAAATTACATCATTTTATACCATAAACATTGCAGATTAAAGAATCTCTAATTGTATGTTTTAAAAATTGAATAATTTTCAATTTCAAATCTATACAGTTGAATGATATTAGTTGAATAAATTTCCATTTTCAATCTCCGAAATTCAACCATTTCATAAAAAGAATTGAAAATTACATATTTTAAAATATAAAAATTCCAAATTCATGAATCTTCAATTCTAAATCTCAAAACTTGAACAATTTTCAATTGAAAATCTATAACTTTGAATAATTTCCAATTTTACATCTTCAAAACTCAAATATTCCAAAAAAGCAAACAAAATAACATCATTTTAAACTATAAACATTCCAAAGTAATGAATATTTAATTGTAAATGTTTAAAATTGATGGATTTTCAATGAATGATTTTCAATTTTGAATCTTCAAAGTTGGACTATTCCACGAAAATAATAGAAAATTACATCATTTCAAACTATAAATATTTCAAATGAATGAATCTCCAACTGAAAATCTTAAAAATTGAAGAATTTTTTCTTAATCTATGAAATTGAATAATTTTCAATTTTAAATCATCAAAATTGAACTATTCCGAAAAAGCATTGAAAATTACATAATTCTAAAATATAAAATTCCAAATTATTGAACTCCAATTGTGAATCCTAAAAATTAAATAATTTTCCATTTCACATTTTCAAAATTGAACTAAAAATTGGAGAATTTTCAATTTTCAATCCATAAGATTTAATAAATTTCAATTTTGCTTCATCAAAATTGCATGGATCTCAATTTTAATATCTTTAAAATTCACTATTTTTCAATTTCAAATCATCAAAATTTAACTTTCCCAAGAAAGCATTGAAAACTACATCATTTCAAACTCTAAACATTCTAAATTATTAAATCCTCAATTCAAAATTTTGAAACTTGAACAATATTCAATTGCAAATCTATAAAATTGAATAACTTTCAATTTTAAATCTTCAAAATTGAATTATTTCAAACTATAAATATTACAAATAATTGAACCTTTAATTGTAAATCTTGAAAATTTAAGAATTTTCAATTGCTAATTTATAAAATTGAATACATTTCGATTTTACATCTTCAAAATTGAGTAATTTTCCATTTAAAATCTTCAAAATTGAACTATTAAAAAAGCATTCAAAATTACATCATTTCAAACTATAAACGCTTCAAATTAATGAATCTTCATTTCCAAATCTTGAATTTCAAGAATTTTCAACTGAAAATCTATAAAATTGGATAAATTTCAATTTCAAATCTTCAAAATTGAACAATTTTCAATTTTAAGTCTTCGAAATTACGAATATTCAAAATTGGAGAATTCTTCAACTCAAATCTTTAAAGTTGAACTACATATTTCAAACAAAAGTTTCAAATTACATCAATTTAGACTCTAAACATTTTCGATTAATAGATCTTCAATTGCAAGTTGTAAAAATTCATGAATTTCAAATTGCAAGTCTATAAAATTGAATAAATCTCAGTTTTAAATCTTCAAAATTGAATAATTTTCAATTCTAGATTTTCGAGATTACATAATAGTCAATTTTAAATTCTTAAATTTGAACTACATATTAAAAAAAAAACATTTGAAACTGCATCATTTTCTGTTTTACACTTTCCATTGTACATTTTCAATATTAAACTACATGTTCCAAAAATATTCAAAATTACATCATTTTAAAATGTAATCATTCTCAATTAATAAAACTTGATTGTGAAGCTGAAGAATTGTAGAATTTTCAATATAAATATTCAAAATTGTACTATTGAAAAAAATCGTTCAAAATTACATACTTTTGGAATATAATTCTGGAAAATGGAATAATTTAGAATCACATATTTTGAAGATTCAAAATTTTTGATTTGTGACATCAAACATGTAGAGCTTTGAACTGTAAATCTTTAAAATTGTGAAGTTTTTAATTTTGAAAAATTACAATGAAGAATTATGCAAGTTTCAAGTTTTACAATTAACAATTCTGCAATTTTGATGATTTACATTTCAAATTTCTTTCATTTTGAAGATCGAGAATTAAAATCTCTTGACTTTTGATCGGAAAAATCAGCAAAATTCAAGAATTTATATTTAAACATCTTCAAATTGGAGAGTTTTTAATTGTAAATCTTCAAATCTGAACTATTCAAAAAAAAATTTAAGAATTACATTATTTTAAATTATACACATTCAACATTGAAGAATCTTCAATTACAAAATATTTTCAAAATTTCATGATTTCAAACTACAAACATTCAAAATTAAACAAGCTGCCGATTAAAATGAAAATTCAAATTGTATAAAAGCCGATGTAGCTATCTCAATATTTTTTTGATTTATGATTACACTATTTTACAAAATTGAAGAATTTTTCTGTCCACCACATCTTAATATGATTTTTTAAATGTATTTTGGCCCAGTAAACACGAAAATCACACACACAAATTTTTTTATGTAAGCGTTTTCGAGATATTAATGCTTGAATTTTTTTCAATTTTCAGAGTTGTTCCAACGTTTTTGAGTATATCTCCAGTTCTAATTGACCGATTTACCTAAGTGAGCACTCAAATTGAAGGCAACTGAATCCTGTACAACGTTCTTTGCTGATGTTTTCAGATCGGTCCACTAATTCAGATGCTAGCGATTTCAATAAGTTGGAAACATATTTTGTGGCAAAAATCGGGGTCGAAAATTCAGATATCGTCCTCAGAAGAATAGAAATCGCAAATAATAGCCCGTTATTAAAATCGCTAACTTCTGAACTACTGGGTCGATCTGAAAACTTTAGAAGAGAAAGTTGTAGAGGATTCAGTTGCCCTCAATTTTAGTGCTCGCTTAGGGAAATCGGTCAATTAGAACTAAAGATATACTCAAAAACGTTGGAACAACTCTGAAAATTGAAGAAAAAAATTTCGAACATTGATATCTCGAAAACCCTTCCATAAAAAAAATTTTGAGTGTGATTTTCTGGGCCAAAATACATTTCAAAATCATAGTGGGATATGGTGGGCAAAATTGCTTTAAACTAGTGTTACTTCTAATTATATTTTATAGTACTTTAAATGTAAGCATACGTTATAAGTGAAAGTGCTAGACTGGAAAATAAATTCAAATTCTAGAAGGAATAGCAAATATTTTGTGAAAATATCGTTTCCACTCAGAAAACGTAAATATTTATTTCACCACATTCGCGAGTCAATAAAAGTTTTAACGTAAACTTCGATTCTTATTCGTGAACTTTACTTCAGAAATGTTTGAACTAATTGCTGAAATGAAAATAGTGAAATTACTCTATGCAATTAACGATCTTTTTACATAAAAAATAAGCCGATGGCAGTAGCTGCGAGAGTCGCGATATAAATAGCTTTTGATACGGCGCTAACTGTCCGAGCGAAGACCTTGAGTATTGGGTGTCAAGGGACACTCAGGGGGCGGGGGAGACGGAATCATTCAATCTTGAACAACCGTGAAGCCGGTACAAGAACGGGTGGCACAGTTACGCGAGATGAGTGTCATGTCGAGCGGGAGGTTTGACGCCGAGGATGACTGTGTATATTTGATAATATCGAATCTCTGCATTCAAACTCGACAGTCAGAAAACCGGCTGTACTCGGAAAGATATTTTTCTGCAGTTTTCTTCTCCCCTGGCCAAACATCCAGGCATACACGAGTACTTCTACTAAAGTCGGATGCGGCCGCGAGTTATCACTGGATGACAATTTTTTGCCCCTCCTCCACCCCATGTAACAAGTCGTAACAAAGTGGTTTGGACCCCTCCCTTCTCCATTTATGTTACGCGATTTTTTTAAATATTGTCAGCCATGTTTTATTTAATACAATTTAGGGTCACCTGAATTACCAAATAATCAAAAGTTATTAAAATCACTTCTTAGACACTTTTTAGAGAAAAAGTCACTATAGTCACTTTTTCAAGCGAAAAGATCACTTTAGTCACTTTTCTTTCAATATATCAAAAGAGAGATCTTGAGGGTTAACCACTATTGAATTCAAGGCCGTATCTATTTCTGAATTTTCTTGAATCCTTTTGCATTTTTTCTAACTCACCCTGAATTCTTTAGAATTCCCTTGAAATCCACTGAACTCAATTGATATTTTTGGATTTTCGATTTTTTTACTGAAATAAATGGAAAATTTAGAATTTTTTGATTTTTTTCAATTCTTCCGAATTCATTTGGAATTGACTATGAATTTTGATCAGCTAATCCTGAATTATTTTAACTTCTTTTAAATTCTTTTGAATTCTCTTGAATTTTTATCAATCCACCATGAATCCTCTCAAATTTCCTTTAATTCTTCTGAATTAACTAAAATCTTACTGAATTCATCCTGAATTCTCCCGAATTTTTTAAAATTCTTTTTGATACTCTTGAGTATTTTCAAAGTTCTATCTGAATCCTACTAATTATAAATTTAACATTTAAATTTAAATTTGAAATTAAAAATTGTTTCTTTTATTTTTTTAAATCCATACTGAAGTCTTTTAAACTCGCCTTGAATTCTTAGGTATTTTATTAAATTCGTTTAAATTTCTTTGCATTTTTATAGATTCGCTCCAAATTTAATAAATTCAGTGAATTTTTCTGATATCTTTGAATCTTCTTCAATTCACGTGATTTTTTTTTAAATTCACCTTAAATTTTTATACATTTCATGGAAGTCTTCTCGTTTTTCGTAAATTTTTTTAAATTCATTCGAATTTTATTTGAATCATTGGGCTTCCAAAAAATTTATTCATTCTTTCAATTTACCTAATTTCTTTTGAATTCGCTTTTACATAATTCCGTTTACTCCCATTTTATTCAGTTTGATGGAAATTTTTTTATTCATAAAATTTTATTCAATTCACTCAAATTCTTCTGAATGTTGTCAACGTCTCTCGAATTTCCTTGGATTTTTCAAAATCGGAAGTTCGGAAGTTGCTTGAAATCCAATGAACTCAATGAATCTTTTTTTGCATTTTCAAATTTTTATCTAATTCACCTTAAAAAAACTTTAAAATTCTCCTTGAATTCTAACAAATTCTATCAGATTCATCTTCGCTAATTCTGTTCATTTCTATTTATCTCAATGCAATGGAATTTTTGGAATTTAATAAATTTTCTTCCTTACACTTGAATTATTTTTAGGAAATATTTTTGAATCGTGTTTAATTCACTTGAATTTAGAAAAAAATTCTGGAATTTGTATGAATTTAATCGAATCCTTCTCGTTTTCCTTAAATTCTTTTAGATTCACTCAAATTTTACTGAAAAAATGGAAAATTGTGTATTTTCTGATTTTTTTTAAGTCCATTTGAATTTATTTAGCATTCTCCCTGAATTGCTATAATTTTATTCTAAATTTAATTTATTTTTTGGAATTCTTTTGATTTTTTAAATTGTTTATGAATTCTTTTGAATTCTCTTTTATTCATTTTAATCCTGAATTCCCTCGAATCCTTTTGACTTCTCTCGATTTTTTTAATCATACCATACTGTACTCTTTTGAGTTATCTTAACTTCCATTCAACTTATTGCATTATATATATATATATATATATATATATATATATATATATATAAATTCATCCTGAAGTCTTTTAAAATCGCTTTGAATTTTCAGGCATTTCATCAAATTCTGTTGACCTCTTTTTTTATAAATTCCTTCCAAATTGAATTCAATGAATTTTTTAATATTTCTGAATCGTGTTTAATTCACTCGAATTCGAAAAAAATTATGAAATTTGTATGAATTTAATCGAATGCTTTTTGTTTTCCTTGAATTCTTCTAGATTCACTCAAATTTTACTGAAAAAATGGAAAATTTTATATCTTATGATTTTTTTCAATTCATTTGAATTTATTCAGAATTCCCCCTGAATTCCTATAATTTTATTCTAAATTTAATTTTTTTCTTTGGAAGTCTCTTGATTTTTTTTATCATCGTGAATACTTTTGAGTTGTCTTAAATTCTTCTAAATTCATTCAAATTTTACTTAATTCATTGTTTTTTTTTAAATTTAATTTTTTTTGATTCACATAAATTCTGTTGAATTTGTCCTGAATTCTGTTTGCTCTTATTTTATTTAATTCGATGGCAATTTTTTTATTCAAAATTTTTGTTTAAATTCACTCCAATTCTTATGATGTTCATGAGAGTCTCTTGAAGTTCCTTGAATTTTCCTAAATTCACTCCCGATTTGCGGAAAGCAATGAAATTTCTTGGATTTCTTTCTATTCATTTGAATTCTTCTGAATCTAAATTGGATTGCTTTTAGTCCCTTCTGAATTCTTATAAATTAATCCTGATATTTTAAAATTCACCTGGAATTCTGATAAGTTTCATTGAAAGTGCCTTAAAGCTCTAACTCCAGATAAGGTTTACTCTCATTGCGGCGAGAATAACATCCTAACAGTAGAACAAAAAGGATGTTGCAAAAACTCGCGAGGCAGTAAAGACCTAGTCACCACTGACGCTGTGGCCATGACGTAAGCTAGACAACATCAAAGAAACTTGCACATGGCTTATGTTGACTACAAGAAAGCGTTTCCTTCGGCACCACGTGACTATTTGTTTGAAGTTTTAAAATTTTACAAGATCCGCTCACGTATTATCGACTTCTTACGTCTTACGACGATGCTTTAGAGCATAACGGTTCTATTTAGCGTTGAATCCATTGATAAAAACACTAAATAGTATGTATCATGGGTTCAGAGTACGTGATAATGAGGATGGTTATCAACTGACTGATCTTCTGTACATGACTGACCTAAAACTGTTCGCTAGTTCAAACCAGAAACTACAGCAAGTGATCCATGTCACAAAGCAGTTTTCCAATGACATCCACAACATCCACATGAAGTTTGGACTAGATAAACCTAGAACAGTACATTTAATCAGGGAAGAATTAGCAATCGTAGAATTAGAGGACGAGAACGAGGATCACTTTGAGGTAATGGTTAGGGGTGAGTCATAAAAATATCTGGGTATTTTTGATTCTAAAGGTATTCAGCATTCGATAGTCAAGAAAAGCCTAATGACTGTCTGCACGACAAGACTTAGAATGGTTCTGAAGAGTTCTCTCAATTCGGCCAATAAAATCAGGGCTATTGACACCTATGCATCGCTATCCTAGAGTACTCTTTTTGTCTCATAAAATGATCGAACACTGACCTTGAAAGGAGAAACAGAACCACTCGCGTTGAAATGACCAAGCACCGAATGCACCACAATGATTCGGTGATTGAAAGGGTAGTTCTACCACGACATAAGCGGGTCGAGGCGTTCTAGATGTCAAGCAACTGTGTATATCACAAGTTATACAGTTGCGAGACTATTTTAACAGCAAGCGAGATGTTGCGCTT
>JAUMHM010000049.1:2735987-2747619 GCA_032362435.1 Melikaiella ostensackeni
TATTCGGATGTCCATCTTCTCCAAAATTCTTGAGTCAATCGTTGTAATAATTGCCATCTCGACAATCTGTTAATTTTTAGATCGGTTAATTCTGGATCAGGAAGACTTTTAAGTGGTCCTCCAACTAGGAAATGACCTGGCGTCAAAGCTTGCAAATCGAATGGACCTTCTGATAATGAAAATAATGGTATAGAGTTTAAACAAGCTTCTATTTGTACTAAAACAGTAGACAGCTCTTCGTAAGTTAATAGATTTTCTCCAACGACTTTTCTCAAATGATTCTTGCAGGATTTAACTCCGGCTTCCCATAAACCGCCCATGTGAGGGGAGCCAGGAGTAATTAAGATCCATTGAATTTTTTGAGTTGATAAAAATTTCCTGTCAATCGTTTCTCTTTCCTCAAAAATAAGTTGATGCATTTCGTTTAATTCTTGATTTGCCCCAACGAAGTTAGTGCCATTGTCATTGTAGATTTTCAGGACAACCTCGACGTCCTACAAATCTTCGTAAAGTTGCTATGAATGATGCTGAAGTCAATTCGTTAGTAACTTCTAAGTCAATAGATTTTGTAGCGAGGCAAACGAATAACGCAATATAAGATTTCATTGTCTTACGACCTCGACCTTTATTTACTAGTGTCGTAATTGGACCTGCAAAGTCCACTTCGGTGTTAAGAAATGGTCGACCGGGACTTTTCCTGTCTTCTCGCAATGAACCCATGGCTTGGTATAATTTTTTAGGTTTATTCTTAAAACAGGTGATGCACTTGTGACAAACTTGTCTTGCCAAATCTCGTCCTTTTAGTGGCCAGTAGTATTATCTAACACTACTTAAAAGCAATTGTTGACTCGAGTGCAAAAGTCTTCGGTGTTCTTGCTCAAATAACAATCTCGTAATTTTATCTTTCCCTGGTAGCAGAATTGGATGCTTATGTTCAAAACGTAAAGGTGTTTGATGTAACCTACCGCCCACTCTGAGAACTCCATCTTAATTCAAAAATGGATTGAACTTGCTCAAATTGTTCTAAGAGTTTAAAACTCGTCCATGTGATAATTTGAAAATTTCCTCGTTAAAATGAATTGCCTGGATACGTTGAATCAAATACATTCTTGAAATTCGTAATTCACTGACTGACAGTCCTTCGGTAATTCAATTTTCTCGTGATTTCCTGCAATTGAAAATGTATCTTAGCCAATAGGCTAAAATTCGTTCAATCTTGTTCAAAGAAGATAATTTGTCGATTATTGTTTGAAGTACTTGAGATCTTCCAGAAATAGAAAGACAAACTTGATTTGTTTTCTTTAGCTCTGCATTTACCATTTCTATGATTCCGGGAGTTTCTTTAAGCGGTAACTTTCCTTCAGGATCTGGCGAAATAGTTAGCCATTCTTGCCCTGTCCACCAAAATTTGCGATCATGTAAATCTTGTGGTCTTGTTCCTCGAGATAATAGATCTGCAGGATTGTCCTTGCCCTTGACATGGTACCAATTCTCTGCCGGTAAAAGACTTGTGATTTCGGAAACTCGATTCGAACAAATGTGTGCCAACGAGATGAATCGCCTTGAATCCAGTGTAGGAGTACCGTTGAATCTGTCCATCCTTGAATTGAATCGAAATTTATTTTCAATGATTCGTTTGCATGGTTTGATAATCGAGCGAGTAACAATGCACCGCATAGTTCTAAACGAAGTAAACTTATTTTCTTGATTGAAGCTACCTTAGGTTTAGAACACAATAGTATTGATCTTCTTTGGTTTTTGTGATTTGTAGAGCAAACATAAACACAAGCTCCATATGCTTTTTCGGATGCATCACTGAAGCCTTGAAGTGATAGTTGAACTGGATTATTGAATTCGATCAATCTTCTTGGAATTTGAAGCATTTTTACGACTTCTAGATCGTTTTTGGATTATATCCACTTGTTTAATAATTGTACTGGTAAATCTTCGTCCCAATTTATTTTTAGTTTCCATGTTTCCTGCACAATCATTTTTGATACAATGATTATTAGTCCCAAAAGTCCTAAAGGGTCGAAAATTTTCGATATTTCAGATAAGACTTCTCTCTTGCTTGACACTGCTTTTGTCTTCGGAATTGTGAATCTGCACTGATCGCTGATTGGATGCCACTCAATGATGATTCCTTCAATTCGTTTGGAAAGTCTTCGATAATCTCTGGTAGATTCGAACAAGACTTGTGGATTTCAGAACCTGCTGAATAGAGAAGCTGAATCAATTCTTTCAATAATAATTTTGCGTTTTCCTTATTATTCGCGCCACTAACTGAATCGTCAATATAAAAGTCTTCAAAAATTGCTTTTGATGTAAGAGGATATTGATCCTTGCCATCGGCTGCTAGTTGTCGCAAACATCTAGCTGTTAAAAGAGACGCACTTGTTTCGCCATAAGTTACAGTGTTCAGCCTATATTCTTGTATTGGTTCGTTTTGAGAAAATCTCCATAAAATGCACTGGTAATTGCGATCGTCGGGATGAATTTTATCTGTCGATACATCTTCTTAAATCTCCAGTAATTGCAATCGAGTGTGAACGAAATCGCATTAGAATATTAGCCAAATTGTCTTGTAAATTAAGACTTAATCGAAGGATATCGTTCAAAGATTTGCCTGAACTAGTTTTCGATGAAGCATTAAATACAACTCGTAATTTCGTTCTAATTTTTTCTTTTCTGAAAACTTGCTGATGTGGCATATAATTTATTGATCGGTTCGCATGTAAATCGGTTTCGTTTACAAGAGACATGTGTCCCAATTCTATATATTCTCGCATGAATTCTACGTATCTTTTGTGAAGCAATTCATCAGTTTTGAATCGTCGTTCGATTTGAAATAATCGTTTAGTAGCTATTTCTCGTGAACTACTCAGTTCTACATCGTCTCGAATCGGAAGTCGCACTACAAATCGTCCCATTTCATTATGAAATGTTGTGTTTACAAATATATTTCCGCATTGAATCTCGTCTTTGGTTAAAGATTTTGTAACGTTAGATTTATATTCTTCTAAATCCCAAAAATTTTCTAAATTTTTATTGAGTATTTTGCAATGCTGGATTGAAAATGTAACTGTAAGACTTTTTTGAAAACAAAATGAACTATTCATAGCTTCTTTTTTAACATAACCGCCAATAATCCAACCTAATTCAGTGTTGTGTAACGTTGGTAAATTCTGATCAAGTTGTATTTTTCCAGATTTTAACAATTCGTAAAAGAATTCTGCTCCAATTAACATGTCCATCGGATTTTGCTCGTAGAAACAAGGATCTGCTAACTTGTTAGTTTCGGGAATCTTCAAAACATTTTTATCAATAACCCTAGATGGTAAATCTTTTGTAATGGTATATACAATAAAACAATTTACATTTACCTCATAATCGGTGTATCTAAAAGACATGACAACATCGCACATTTGTTTAACCTGATCTTCCATGATACCTAGTCTTGATATGATTCCCATGGTTTCGTTCCTCTTGATTCCAATTTTGGTACAAGCAGAATCCGTGATGAAATTGGCTTCGCTGGCTCTGTCTAGAAGTGCTCTGAGTAAAACTTGTGATCCATTTAAATGTTTCACGTTGACAATTGCTGTGCTTATTAGCACATGTTTGTTTCACGAATCTTTTGATGAATGGTGAACTGCTAAATGAAAACCATAGCTACAGGAAGCATTGTTTTCCAGTTTTTTCGTTGATTCATTTTGATCTTCCTTTGGGCTAGGTTGATGACACAGTGTATTGTGTTTTTCTAAACATTCTTTACAAGATCCCAACTTGCATGTTTTGACGAAATGATCGTTGCGAAGACAAATGATACATAGTTTTAATCGTCGAACTTCTTTAATCCTGTCGTCGATCGACAGTTTGAGAAGTTCCTCACATGAGTAGATGTAATGTGGACCATTACAGTAGAAAAATTTTCTTTGCTTGTCGTTGATTGACGATGTGGGCATTGTGACCTTGTTGCTGCTCACGGTTTTTCCTTAATTTTGTGTTCTTGATTTAAAAGTTTCATTTTGAGAATTCCTGGCTTGCTTGTTGAATTCTGCCTTGTTCAAAACTTCCCTCTCTTTTTGATTTGCGTTGAGACGTTCTTGCTCTGGGATCTTCGTATCTTTTTCCTAATAATTCCTAAGCAATTGTTTAAGTTTGATTTGATATTTCAGTAGCCTTGATAATTTTAGCTGCTGTTCCAGAAAGTGTTGAAATCAGATATTGAAATTTTTTTATATCAGAAAGATCTCCATTGTTATGAACTAAAGAATGAAACGTGTCTGAAAATCGTTTCCATTCTTCAATTTTGCCATCAAAACTCGGAAGTGTAATTGTTGTGAGTTGAACTTGAGATTCTCTATTTGCGATTGGGTTATTTGTGAATTGTCTTAAAAGTTCAGCTTATTGTTCTAAGACTCTTGTTAGAACGTTCTCGTTTGTTCCAAAAATAGATGCTGTGTTAATTGTTGGTTAGGAATTTGTTTTATTAACTCCGTTTGTTGTTCTATGATTTTTGCAAACACCTTGTCGTTTTCTGAATTAGGCATAGTTTTTTCTACTGATTTAGAAATTAATAAAGATTTAAAAGCGGCTTTCACCTTGCTTACTGTGTCTTCGGAATACTCTTCCTTAGCGTCCACTTCCCTCAGCTCGTCGCCGTCTGTGAGACTTAGGATTTGTAATTAAATTTTTTCGAATTCTTGATCAATATCTTTTAATTTTTCTAGACTGACTTGAATTTCTGACTGAGTAAGCATTTGCACATCACACTTGATACTTAACCAGCCCCTTTTCAACTAAGATCTTCATTTCTATATGTACTGAACTTGAATAAATTTGATATATTAATATAGATGGTCTTAGTATTCCAAGTATTAGTATATTCTCCTAATTCAGTCGAAGGTACTGCAATTTGCTCATAACTAGTGCCTCATTCATGATTCTGAACCCCTCTTTAGAGTCGACGGAGGAACATTTTATTCATGGGCTAGGTATTGAGACGTCTTCCATAGAGCCTTACAACATTTCTCTTGAAACTCCTCGTATCCGAAACCAATCCCTTGGGGCTCGGTCTTGCTTTTGAAGTCATCCATCCATAGTGGTGATGTTTCTGCTCGAAAGCATCAACGAGAGTGTTTGCGGGGACAGAGCTATAAATACATGTGGCTGATACACACCATTCATGAAATGCCGTACATATGTGGTAAAGCGTCGCCTAATGAGATCGTTGCTTTTCCGGATACTCTATTCGCAGCACTATCTTAACCAGGAAACTAGGTGTCTCATTGGCCACAATATGTCGTCTGCATTATTCCTCTAGTTGGAAAACCTCAAAAAACGAACAGCCCCTTCAAGGTAGTCCAATAACTCAATAACTATAGACTACAGCCGCATTGCTTGTCTTTGATGAGACACAAAATCGATTTCATGTAACACTTTCCCTTCATTTATAATCCAGGAGTTAAAACGGTTCGAGGAATTGGAAATGTCATGATCATACAGTTGACCGAGAAAAACTTTGTTATTAATATTACTTACAGGGTGGCTGCTGTCCCGGATAACCGGAAATTAGCATGGAATTTTTCTGATGTTAGAATGTCTCGATTACCAGTGATAGAAAGTAACCAGTTTCTTTCAGCTAGTTGCTGCAACTAGTTACTTTTTTTTGTAACGATAGTGGTAACAAAATTATTTTTTTGAGTAAGATACGAAATGGTAACTAGTTACATTTTTTCAGTAACAGTCACTATAAAAATCGTTACTTTTTTAGTTACTTTCGAAATGTAGTTCACAAGACTTTTTTGTGACAATTAATCAATTTTATTTCTTTTACAACTATTTTTTCAGTTTTACTATTCAAATTGTAGTGGCAGATAACCATAATGATGTATCGCCCGATATAGGATAATCGAAATTTCTCTCCCACCCTAGGATTCAAAATTTTTTAGAATGTATAAAAACACTTGGAAAGGAATAAAAAATAATTTCAAAGTTAAATATTCATTTCTCATTGGTTGATGATGAATTTTTTAACCGGAAATTCAACTATTTCAGTTATTTTATTTATTATTTTAGTTGAAAATCCATTTTTTTTTTGGTTGAAAATTTTATCATCTAGTTGAAAATTCAATTATTTTGCTCAAAATTTAACGATTTGGAAGAAAATCATTTCATTCCTTCGGAAAATCAACTGCTTTGTTGAAAATTAATTTTTTGGTTGAATCAAACTGTTTTTGATTCGAAATTCATTCTTTTTGGTTCACATATATGAACTATTACACTTTTAGTCGAGGATTGATCTTTTTCCGTTAAAAATTAGTTTTTTCAATTGAAAATTTAACTATGACATTTTTGGTTGAAAATTCATCTTTTTTAGTTTTAAATTCATATTTTCGGATACAAATTTTATTTTTCAGTTGAAAATCAACTTTTTTGTTGAAAACTTGCCTTTTTGGCTTGGATTGTTAACAATCTGGTTTATTTTATTTCTCTCTTGAATAAAAATTGAACTATTTTGATAAAAATTATTTTCTTGGTCGAATATAACTGTTCTTGATTCATAATTAAACTGTTTTTTGGTTGAAATATCAACTATTACATTTTTCGTTGAGGATTCATCTTTTTCCGTTAAAAATTAATTTTTTCAACTCAAACAAAATTCATGTATTTTGTTACCTTTTTCGTTGAGAATTCATCTTTTTTGGTTGAAAGTTGATCTACTTTGTTAAAAATGTTTTTTTTTGGTTGAAGATCTATAGTTTCAGTTGAAAATTAATGGAAATGCAACTAAGAAAATTTTACATTTTGAATCGGTATCAATAACGATAACTAGTTACTTTTTTCGTGATGTATCGGTAACGATAGCTAGTTCCTTTTAAAAAGTAACTTACCGATCGCTAATAATACATAATTATGTAGATATTACGGCAAAATATCTAATAACTTCTGTGCAACATTAGAGACGTTGAGGGCAATCTCTATTGATATTAAAAATATTGAAAATGAAAGTTCAATATTTCCCGGGTTACAACAATTTTACCCAGTCATAAAAAAAAAATTCAAGCCCTTAAAACTGAAAATGTTCAAATTTGAAGTAATCATAAATAAACAGCAAGGTAAACTTTGAAATTAAAAATGTCCTTTTCCATCTCGGAAAATAAATAAAACCACAATTTTCTCCCTTGAAGCTCAATAAAAATGTTATGAATAAAAAATGTCCCTCTTCCAATTTAGAGAATAGTTAAAAACCAAAATGTCTTCCTTTCCAACTCTATAAAAATGTTAAGAATAAAAGATGTCCCTATTTCAATTTAGCTAAAAATTAAACATCAAAATGTCTTTCCTTACAAATCAATAAAAATGTTGGAAATGAAAAATTTCCTCTCAAAATTCAATAAAAATTGAAAATTAAAAATTTCCCTTTTAAACCTCAAAAAAAATGTAAAAAGTACAGAATTTGTCTGCCTTCAACTCATTTAGAATGTTTTAAAAAATTTTCTCTTCCAATTCAGAAAACAATTCAAGACAAAATTTCCCTCCCTTCCGGTCAATAAAATGTTTTGAATAAAACTGCCCTTTTTGGTCTTGAGAAACATGAAAGTACAAAATTTTAGTGACTTTGACCCATTTAAATTGTTTAAAAAAAACCTCTAAATTCATAAAAAACAATAGTGCTAAAAATGAGAAAATGTCCTTTCTCAACTCGAAAAATAATAAAAACCCAAAATCTTCTCCCTTGAAACTCAATAAAAATGTTAAAAATAAAAAATGTTCCTCTTTCAATTCAGAAAATAGTTAAAAGCCAAAATTTCTTCCCTTTCAACTCTATAAAAATGTTAAGAATAAAAGATGTCCCTGTTTCAATTTAGCTAAAAGTTAAAAATCAAAATGTCCTCCCTTACATATCAATAAAAATGTTAAAAATAAAAAATTTCCTCTTCCAATTCAGAAAACAATTGAAAATAAAATTTTCCTCCCTTCCAGTTGAATAAAAATGTTTTAAATGAAAAATTGCCTTTTTTGATATTGAGAAATATGTTGAAAGTAGAAAATTTGCCCGACTTCAACCCATTTAAATTGTTTAAAAAAATAGCCTCTTCCAATTCAGAAAAAACAAATGTGTTAGAAATAAAAAATGCTCTTTTCCAACTCGGAAAATGATGAAAACCCAAAATTTTCTTCCTTGAAGTTCAATAAAAATGTCAAAAATGAAAAATGTCCCTCTTTCACTTCAGAAAATAGTTGAAAGACAAAATTCCTTCCCTTGCAAATTTATAAAAATGTTAAGAATAAAAGATCTCCCTGTTTAAATTTAGTTAAAAGTTGAAAATCAAATTGCTCTCTCTGTTAAATCAATAAACATGTTGAAAAAAAATTTTCTCTCAGAATCCGGAAAAAAATTGAAAATTAAAAATTTCTCCTTTAAGCCTTAAAAAAATGTTGAAAGTACAGAATTTCTCCATCTCCAAGTCATTTAGATTGTTAAAAAAAATTTCATCTTCCAATTCAGAAACAATTAAAAACAGAATTTTCCTCCCTTCCAGCTCAATAAAAATGTTTTAAATAAAAAATTGTTCCTTTTTGATCTTAAGAAATATGATAAAAGTAGAACATTTGCACGACTTTAACCCATTCAAATTGTTTTTAAAAATTGTCTCTTCCAATTCAGAAAAAACAAAATTGTTAAAAATAAACAAATGCCCTTTTCCAATAAATGCCCTTTTCCAACATTTAAATTGTTGAAAAAAATTGCTTCTCCCAATTCAGGAAAAACAAAAGAGTTAAACTAAAAAAAGGCCTTTTCTAACTCGCAAAATAGTTAAAACCCACAATTTTCTCCCTTGAAGCTCAATAAAAATGTTAAAAATATGAAATGTCCCTCTTTCAATTCAGAAAATATTCAAAAGCCAAAACTCCTTCTCTTCCAACTTTATGAAAATGTTAGGAATAAAAAATGCCCCTGTTTCAATTCAGCTAGAAGTTGAAAACCAAAATGTCCTTTCTTGTAAATCAATAAAAATGTTAAAAATGAAAATTTCGCTCTTAGAATTCAGAAAAAAATTGAAAATTAAAAATTTTCCCTTTGAGCCGTGAAAAAAATGTTAAAAGTACAGAATTTGTCCATCTTCAACTCATTTAGAATGTTACAAGAAAATTCCCTCTTCCAATTCGGAAAACAATTAAAAACAAAATTTCTTCCCTACCGGTTCAATAAAAATGTTCTAAATAAAAAATTGCCCTTTTTGATTTCGAGAAATATAATGAAAGTAGAAAATTTGCATGACTTTAACCCATTTAAATTATTTTGAAAAATTGCCTTTCCCAATTCCGAAAAAAAACTGTGTTAAAAATAAAAAATGCCGTATCCCAACTCGGAAAAAAATTAAAACCTAAAATTTTTCCCCTAAGACTCAATAAAAATGTTGAGAATAAAAAAATGTCCCTCTTCCAACTCAGAAAATGGTTAAAAGTCACAGTTTCTTCTCTTCAAACTCAATAAAAATGCTAAAAATAAAAAATTTCTTGTTTCAATTCAGTTTGAAAATTAAAAACCAAAATCTAATCCCTTTCAAACAAAAAAATATATTAAAAATTCGCTCTTAGAATTCAGGAAAAATTTAAAATCAAAAATTTCCCCTTTTAACCTCAAAAAAAAAATATTAAAAGTACAGAATTTGTCAACCTGCAACTCTTTTAGAATCTTAAAAAATGTCCTTTTCCAATTCAGAAAAAAGTTGAAAATAAGAAATTCTCCCCTTTGATCTTAAGAAGAATGTTAAAAGCACAGAATTCGCCCACTCCAAACTCATTAAAGATGTTTTTACGAAATTTCCACTTCCAATTCAGAAGAAAATTTAATGCGAAAATTGTTCCCCTTTCAACACAATAAAAATTGAAGAATTTCCAATAATAAACCTTGAAAATGTGCTTATCTTAAAAAGCATTCCAAATTACATCATTTTAAATTGGAAGCATTCAAAATCGAAGGATTCCAAAATTCCTTTCATACTGAACATATTTAAATCAGAATTCCAATTGTGAAATTAATTCTTTTTCTATAATAGAATCCTTTCAAGTTGAATTATTTATACTTTCCAAAATTCAGAAATTCCTGTTAGGAGCGAACAACTTCGAAGGGTGACAATTCTCAGCGCTTTAATATAAACAGACTTAGAATTTTTTATTCTTAAAGTTTTAAACTAATTTTCAATCGATCTTATTAAAAATTACATAATTTCAAATGATATTATGTTAGCGACATTTAAAGTGATTTGGAAGGATTTCTACTAAATAATTTTAATTTTCTCGGTCAAAAAAAACTCACTGTCATTTCCAGGTTTTTTGTGGTCTCAAAAAAATTGAAAATTAGTTTTATTTGTCATAAAATTCTCTGACTTCTAAATTTAGGTGATATACATGATTTCAGATATTTTAGTTCAGTATCTTACTTAGTAAGCTTTAATATCTCATTTATTTATTCGGGGAAACTAAATAAAAAGCACTAAGAAAAGTGTGTTTGGTCCTAAATTTGTATAATTATGAAAAAAGCCAAAAAAAATTTGTTTACAAAAATTTTTTTTCATAATTATAAAATTTTAGGACCAGGCACACCTTTCTTAGTGCTTCTTATTTAGTTTCCCAAATTTTCAACTCGACGTGGCGCTTCGTGTGAAAGTAAGTTGAGAAATAAAAAAAGTGTCGGTAAGGTAGGAATCTGGTCAAGTGACCGACTCGTTACATGGCCTTAATATCTATTTTTCTCCGTGTAATTGATTTGGAATCCATAGACATGCAGCTTGATTGAATTTTCAACTACAAAACATTCATTTTCTACCAAAAGAGATGAATTTTCAACCAAGAAAGATGATTTTCCAACCAAATAGTTGAATTTTCAGCAAACAACAAAATTAATTTTACATCAAACAGTTGCATTTGCAATTGAATAGTTGAACTTCCACGCAAAAGAGAGGAATTTCCAACAAATAAGTTGAATTTTTAACTAAATAGTTGCATTTTCAACCTACAAAGATAAATTTTCAACCAAATATTTTAATTTTTAAACAAGAAAAATGAAACTTCAACCACAAACAGTTGCATTTTTAAGAAGAAATTTCAATCATTAAGTCAAAAAGACGAATTTTTCAGAAGACGCTTCAATTCTCAACCAAGAACTTTTTTACCTAAAAAGATTGATTTTCAACTAAGAGGGACGAATTTTCGATCCAAAAAGACAAATTTAAAAAAACAGCTGAATTTTCGAAAAAAAATTAGTTTTTAACAAAATCGTTGAATTTGCAACCGACGAAGATGAATTTTCAACCAAATAGTTAAATTTTCAACAGAAAAGATTAATTATAAACCAAGCAGTTGCATTCACAACCAAATATTTGATCTTTCAAGCCTGCAAAGATGACTTTTTAACCAATTCGCAAGTTTGAGCGCGCCGGAACATGTGGATCTCGCGCTTCGCGCTCGGTGTTATATGTTCTTCATGTGCAAATTACTAAATTTGTTTTAAATTTCAAATAAAAAAAGAAATTTATTTACTCAAGGCTCTATCGGCCTTGAGGAATACATTCTCATCATAATATTCGCGCTCGATTTTCTGCGCTCACCGTATAATATA
>JAUMHM010000049.1:2753696-2773716 GCA_032362435.1 Melikaiella ostensackeni
GCAAACTCGTTGATGCAAAGTCGATGACATTTTTTTTGTGAAAAATCGAAACCACACACAAAGATAGATGTACACAAAACACAACATACACGACACAACAAAAAAAGAAGAATTGAAATCGGCCGAACGAGAGCGCCACAGGGTGACAAGTCCTAAAACTTTTTGATCAAGGTGGTATCGTTAGACAACGCTCGAAACTTTGTATTGTACTCCAAAACATCCAAAAAGTAATAAAAATTCTAAAAAATATATGTGATCTTTAGATTGGAAGTAAGAAGAAAGAAACAAAAACAGCACCTTGATATCGAATGATATGTCGACATTGGAGAAACGGGGCTTCACCATGTAAAGACGCATCAGGATTACGGCCGTTATAGAACGTTGGCGGGAAAATAAAAAGATTTATTTCTGCCGATGTCTGGTTTAAGCATGGCCCTTTGAAGATTAACGACCGTAACAGTACCGACGATCCTTTACGTTCTGGTTCATCTTCTCTCTCACTTTCTCTATTCTTTTATCTCTTTTCTTGCTTTTTCCCTCCTTCCCCCATTTTTCCCTTTCCTCTCCCTCTCAATTCCCCCTCTCTTCTTTCATCTCTATCTTTCTCGTAAAGTACCACATTCGCTTGAATTCAGCATCGGCCATTCCACTGGAAAACGCAGTTATCTTTCCCGGCGTACGACAAGGGATGGACGCGAGAAGGGGGAGGCTAGAAGACAAGGCAAGGCTGACGGAAATAAAGAACCAGGGAATAACGATGAAAAAAAAAGAAAAAAGGGAGAAGGGGAGTAGAAGGGCGACAAAACCAGGAGCCATTGTCTAGAAGTCTGTACGCATTCAACGCTCGCGTACCTGCTTTGTACTTTTTTAGTCTTTCTTTTCTCAACCACGAAGGTGGTTCTTCCTCCTTAGACCGGACTAAAACGATAAAAAAAACTTTAATATTAAAGGTACACTGATCTTATTTTTCGGAAATAAAATTGAAATGTCGATAAATTAAACCTTGTGCGGAAACACAGGAAAAACGAAGTGTAATCTTTACTCCGACTTCAGAGTAATCTTTACTTGCAACAAAAACTATCTTGACATGGTACGATTTTCCTCACGCATTGGGTACGGTTACCATGTCAACTTTATTGTATCTTCTTTCATTTTGATGCGAAAGAATCCAACTTTACCCGCAATAAAAATTCACTTCTGCTTTTTCTGTGAAAGAAGAAACAATCTTTTTATAAGAAATGTTATTTTTTATGATAATTCAGGTTAAATAATTTTTTAATGATTTCTACCATTGAACAATCACTTCAAATTTGGAGACACAATTTTTATATGTTTGCAATCGTTATCACAATCAAGAATCCCCTCTCCTTTTTTAAAAATGCCATCATTAATGATTAAATCGTGATACTTATAAATATGATACAATATTTCTTTCCAAGATTTATAACTTCGTGCTTACCATAATTAATACTTTGAACTTATATAGTTTTAATTGTGCAATGTTATATTGTTTTTTTTCATCTTGTACTTTATTTAGTTATATATAATTTATTCAAGTGCTTAAATGTAATACAGATGCATTTTCTTATTATAGCTATATTATGATCGTGACAACAAATTTATTTTAATTATAAAAATCAGTTAATAAAACATTTTATTCAAATTTAAAAAACTTAAATTATTTATAATGAATAATTCTGTAGAATGAGAAAATATTAAACTCTCACTACACGCGGTAGTGTATTCTAGTTTTGAATAGAATAATTTTGTAGATGTAAAACGAAAAATGATTCTTATGGGTGATTGACAAAAAGTTGACAACTTTAAATCCCAGTCATTTTCCACACAACCTTCGAATAATAAATTTTTTTCTGAAATTATCTTCGTAAGATACTCACATCAAAGTATAGCTGAGTGAAGTTTTAAAACTTTAGACGACTTCGTTTAGAAATTATAAATAAAAAAGTGCGCAAAATGTCTTGTCACGCACCTGTCCCAAACTACAAATTTAAAATGAAAAATTGATAATTAATATTATAATCATCTTTCAAATATTTGATATTAGCAGATATTACTTATATTGAGTTGAGAAACATGAAAATTAAGAGTAGAGTTCAATACTTGAGAGGTGCGGATTTTAAAAATCACTTTAAAGTCTGCCTCACAAGTTTTTTGTCTGGTCACGCTGTATTGCTATTTCAGGATAAAGCTCGAAAATAATTAATCAAACTATTCATGATACGAGCTAAAATTATTTATTATATGCTGACGAAGATTTGAGTGTGATTAAAAATCAATTTATCAACGATGCTTCCAAACAACAGTTAATAGTGATTACTATTTTTTCATAATATTTTTTATAAAATGTCCGGTAACCGCTCCATATCAGTTTATCATACTATAAAATGAGAGGATGTTTTGAAACGCTGGAATCACAATCAAATAAATCGTGAGAAGAGTGATTTTTTTCATATTTTCAAATATTCTTATTCGTTCTGTTTATTTTTTTTAAGATTTCTGAAATTTTTGTTTTATGATAGTCGCATGTCATGTCACGTGACCTTTAGCAACGTGCAAAATTCATATCCATCACAAATTCCTTGATCTATTAGTTTTATATTTTCATACTCTCTTGGATTGCCCCTAATTTAAAAAATATATTCTAGGCAATTTTGAAATTTTTTTGTTTTCAATAATCTCATTGTCTAAAATATTAAACTTTTTGACAATCACCATTATAGTTCTTACGTATATTTGAGTCATTCGACTCAAACGGAACTCATGGACATCCCGGTTATTTTTTTCAATACCATTTATTTTCAATTGTTGAAATTTTTAAAAATAATAACAAAAAAAATTTTGTAACCAGTTCCCATAAGTTAAATGTATGTGGAAGCTTCAAACGATTCATCTCTGAAGCTTTTTCGTGATGTCTCTAACATAATTTTTAGCTTTTACAGCCTTTTTTCATTGGAATATCCTTACTTTTTCAATTTATAAGCAGTATGCATTCTAAATCCAATGTTTTAGCTAAATCTTAGGACCTGATAAGTATCTAGCAAAAACCCTTCTTAACAATAAGAGCCTTATAAATTTCTTTTCAGGTCTTCCTCAAAATCGAATTACATTACATTATCTTGTTCAAACATACTTGAGAAAATGTAAGTAAAGCTTTTTGATGCTCGTTTACTGAAAAACAACAAAATAATTTTAAATACTATGGCCATGATATATAATCTACTAGCTGTGAATTCGATTTCGGGTATTTCCACTTCATTTGTATTTACCTGTATAGTTGCATGATTTGATAAGCACTGTGCTTCCTCATTATGATTAATTAGCAAATATATTTTCTTCCTTATAGAGAAAGTAAAAACACAAGAATACAAGTAGGTTAATCAATTCTTCTCGAATCAAGGAATATTTTCTGTTTTTGCATCAACTTTGAATTATGTAAACGAAAAAAGTAATACTTTAAAAAGCAGATTTATCAAATACTATAAATTACCATAAGTTTCTTTAACTTCAATACAATGTATTAATATATCAATCGATTTGTCTCGAATCCAGGAATCTTTTCTATTCTTGCATTAACTTTGAATTATGTTAATAAGAAAAGTTTTTCCATAAAGCCGATTTTTGAAATATCATAAATGACCATAAATTCCTCAATTTTCCATTATATGTATCAATATTATAGGTCAATCGATTCATCCCATGTCAAAGAATCTTTCATACTCTTGCGTCAACTTTGAGTTATGTTAATGAAGAAAGTTTTGCCGAAAAAAACTTATTTTCAAAATATTATAAAAGCGATGAAAAGTGTGAAGAATATCTTTAGAAATCCTTTGGTCAGTTTTCAGATATTAGTGGTGAATATAAGCCCTCAAAATTTCATCAGTTAAGCTTCATCAGCTTCCTCTATGTGGAAGCAAAAGTGTTTGTATATTGAAATATACGTTATAATAAAATTGTTTCAATCCTTCGCGTTGTTCATAACATTAAAAAATGTATACAATTCTTCATCTCCGAAGCTCATTGTATTTCCGAAGCCTTTTTTTTTGCGACTCATAGATTTTGTTTTGTTTACAGTTACAGTATTAATCATCAGTTACAGTATTATGATTATTATGATTATTCTTATAGCTTTAACACGCATATTCATGTTAAATGAATGATTTAAATATAAAAAAGTAAATAAAATCAAAATGTGCAACATTTTTATTTTTTTTTTATTTCTGAAATTGAATGTGGCATTGGAAACCCAAATCTCCTCACATATTAGTGTTGGTAAGAATCGGTTGAATAGAGGAAAAAGTTATAATTGATGGAGAGCAAAACTACCCCTAAAATGAACCCTAAGTCACTATTCATAAAAACCGATTTGCGCTAATAATTTTCCTACTTTAGAATGTGACATGCATTCATTTTAGGGGGAAAAGATTTAAAAATATAAAAAAAAGTTGTTGCCACAAAATTCGGGCTTCTTCAAATATAGTTCACACATTTTATGAAATACTGAAGTAACTTGAATGAAAATATAGTGAAATACGATTTGCTCAATATGCTGATTGTGTCAAGAATGTTCGTTAGTGGACCAATCATTAAGAAATTAAATAAGTTACATACCCAACCTGAAGACAATTTATCACGTAGCGAATTTTCACCTTTAGAATGCGCTTTTTGGTATTGTTCACCTATACGTCATACTTAACTCTTAATTCATGTATGATCAAACACTGAGATAAGCGCTTTGTTACTTTCAATAAAAATATAATGAAAACCATATATGCAGAAAACTTTCATTTCTCTCAGAATTCCGTGTACAAAACATGAATTGTAAAATTACATTTCGTTTTGGTAATAAACTTCCAATACATTTATTGTGCAATTACAATAGAAATTTTAAACAGTGTGTGTACTTTTATCAAAGCACAATTTAGTAAAGTTTCAAAATTTGAGACAACTTTGTTCAGAAATAATGAATGAAAAAATACACAAAATGTCTTGTCACAGAACTGTCCTGAAGTACAAATTCAAAATAAATGATTGCTTAATAATATTATAAACTTTTCTTAAGTATTTGAGATTCACAGATATCACTTATATTGAGTTGAAAAAGATGAAAATCGAGAGTATAATTCAATATTTTAGAGTTAAGGATTTCAAAAATCACTTTAAAGTCTGTCAACAAGTTTTTTGTCTGGTCATGCTGCATTGCTGTTATAGGATAAAACTCAAAAATAACTATTCAAACTATTCATAATTCATAATTCATAGTTCAAAAAATTGATTTGTGAACATTGACTTCATGCAATACTGAATAATGATCACTATTTTTGCGTGATATTTTCTGTAAAATGTCCAGTAACGCTACACATTAATTTATCATTCTATAAAATTGGAGGATATTTTGAAACGCTGAAGTCAAAATCAGATAAATCGTGGAAATAGTCATTCTTCCCATATTTTAAAATATTTTCATCCGCTCTGCATATATTATTATAAGATTTTTGATTTTTGTTTTGTTTTATCATAGTCACAAGTCTTGTTATGCGTCCTTGCTTTCCAAATTTATAAGTAGTATTCTACCAAAATACAATGTTTTAGCTTAAATTTCAGGTACCAAATAAGTATCTAGCACAAACCCATCTTAACAATAAGAGCCTCAGAACTTAGTCTTCAGCCTTTCCCTGAAATAGATTCATTTTACACTATCTCGTATTAGCAAGCTTAAAAGAATGTGAATAAAGCTTTATTATTCATGAAATTAAAGCTCAGAGCTCTACATTAATTTTTCACCCATAGTAGTTTAAATACGTAGGAAAGTTTCTTTATAATAAACAATTTAAATCATTATTTTGTCGCGAGTAAAAATTCCGTTTCATCTCTGAAACCTCGTTTTCTACAAAACAACAAAATAATTTTTATTACTATTACCATAATACATCTTAAAAAGTGTTTGTACACTGAAAGATGTTACAGGAAAATTATTTAACACCATCTCGTTGTTTATAACATTAGAAATTGTCTACATTTCTTTATCGTCAAAGCCGATTTCATCTCCGCAGCCTTCTTTTGATGCGATTCATAGATTTTATTTTGCTTGCACTTACAGTATCAATCAACCATAATATGTATGAATATTTTATTTTAATATAGTAAGAGACTATTCACATAGCGTTAAAATGTATATCTATATAAATGAGTAACTCAAAAATGAAGAGTAAATGAAATAAGGTAAATGAAATCAAAATGTTCCGTGATTAAGAAACTAAAGAATGGTAAGGCTGTTGGTATAGATGATATCACAGCTGAGATGCTTGAGAGTGGTGGCAGATATTTGTTTGTGTCGCTGAGCGAACTTATAGATATGTGTGCTGTGAACGGTGGAGTTCCAAATAATTGGAAAAAAGTGACTATCGTCCCACTCGACAAGGTAAAGGGCGATAAAGGTGACTATATTAATTAGAGAGCGATTAGCAAACTAAGTACCGTGGGCAAAATATTTACCGAAATACTTATTGGGAAGGTCATGGGAATAACTAAAGAATGAATCTGAGATGTCAAATGTGGATTTATGCCAGGGAGATCATGTGCGCATCAGATATTTAGCTTGAGACACATTACAGAAAAAAGTTTGAGAGGAAACAAAGAAGTTTTCTGTGTATTTTCTGATCTGAAAGAAACTTCCGATAAGGTGCATAGATCTAAACTTTGGAAAGTCCTAAAAGAGTATGGAGTCAATGATTGGCTTATAAAAGCAATAAAAGCAATATATAATGGCCGTCAAGCAAGTGTAAGAGTAAACGGACAACTGAGCGACTAGTTTGATATTAAGCAGGGCGTTTGGAAAGGCTGCGTTATGTCCTTAGGGATGTTCAATATATACGTGGACAAATGTTTAAGAATGGCTCTCCTAGTCAAAGAAGGTGTTGATCTCAGGACAGTGAAAGTACAGAAATTGGCGTTTTCAGACGATAAGATTCTTCCGGCAGAATCAGTCGGTGATTTGTAGAGAATGATGAGCAGACTGGATACCAGCATGAAAGGTATGGATCTCACGATTAATGCAAATAAAACAAAAATTATCGTTTTTGAAAGAAGGGGTGAGAAAACAGTATGCAGCATTGCCTTAAACGAAGAGAGGGTAGAACAACTTCATGAGTTCGTAAATATTGGAAGTTTCTTTACTGCTGACGGAAGGATAGATGGAGAAATATCCAGACGTATAAACAAGGATAGAAAGATTATCGGCAATGTACTAGCTATCACCAGAAATAAAAATGTAACGAATGAAGCAAAAATTGCAATACATAATTCCGTGCTTGCACCTACTATGATGTATGGTAGCAAGACCTATACGTATCAAGAAAAAAATAGGAGTAAAGTGAACGCGGTTGGCATGCAGTTCCTGCGGAATATATGCGATAAAATGCTAATGGACAAAGTAGTAATGAGTAGGTTCTCGAAGAATGTGGCGTAGAAGAAAGCTTGTTCGACAGATGTGAAAAAAATTGCTGAAATGGTTTGGTTATGTTGGGAGAATTAAACGTATGGATGTAACGAAAGCAAAAAATGTATGCAAGGATAGGGATGTATGAAGAATAACTGCTCATGAGAAGTAGAGCGATGCCTGAAACGAAAGATTGTAATCCCTGCAATAAGGAAACAATTGTAGTATAGTTGGAGCAGTATTTCCAATAATCATGGGAAAACTAACCGAAAAATGTTTTCGGATTTGATGAAAATGAGAATCTAAGGAAAGGAATTAAGCTACGCTTTTGTTACAGTGTGAGTAGATTTCACGGTTCTATTAAGTTTCTATGACGGTTCTATTAAGGTTCTATTCTCCTAAGGAATCAGTGTGCTTTCACTCGACAGAATTCTCAGATTCCGTCAAAAGGGATGTCTTCCGGGCCAAGACAATGCAGTCAAGATGCGCTGCTAAATCTACTAAATTCCTTCGAAAGCTCGACTCAACCCAGCTTATGGAGTCCGGGCCTATGCTAATCAAACGGACGCGAACCGGACAAAACACAAGCTTGAGTCAATTTTCCAGTGCCTCTTGAACTCCAGTTTCTACTACAGACGAATAGTTCCGCTTCCTTTGTTTCAGAACTTAGTCGAGTTTCCAAGATTTGAATATTATGTGGAAATTGCACTCCTAACTTGGGGTGCAAAATTTCGCGGGTTCTTAAATAGTTCAAGAATATTCCAAATACAGGGCTTGGAACGACTAGAAGGCTCAAAAAAGTCGCATTAGTCGCATAAAATTACAGAAAAGTCCATAAAATTTCGCATGAAATTTTTTAAAATAATGAAAAAAATCAGTATCACATTGAATAACTGAAATAATAACTTTATTCGTTTAGGATTAGAGAGTACATAATTCGTATTGATTTTCAAATATCAGGTCTCGGACTCATTTGATAAATTCAAAATAGTGTCAATAGTAGCATACATTCTGAAAACTGGTAAATCCTTCTAAATTCCTTGAAATCAGTAGAAATCCCTTGCAACCTTTTAAATATCATTGATTACCTGGACACATTCTTGAATTCCTTTGAAATTTTCCGAAGTCCCACGAAATTCTTTGAAACCCGTTACGAATTTTGAAATCTTGTTAAATTCCTTGGAATATTTTACAATACCCTAAACTCCTGACAATTCTTTGAAATTCCCTGAGATCCCATAAAATCTAATGATGCCTCTTGAAATGCCTTGAAATATTTGATATTTAATTAAATTTCTTGAAATCATTCAGAATATCCTGAATGCTTTGAAATCCCTTGAAATCTGTTGAAATTTTCAGAAATCCATTAAAGACCCTTGAACTCTGTTGGAATCCTCCGAAGTCCCTCTAATTTTTATAGATCTTCGAAATTCCCTTAGAATCCCCTAAAATCTGTTGAAATCTTCTGAAATCTACTGAAAACCCTTGAATTATGTGAAGTTCTCTGAAACCCCTGGTAAACTCTTCAATTTTTTTAGATCCCCTTCAGTCTATAAAAATTCTTTATAATCTTATGGAATCTGAGTACGAAATTTATGGAAATTAAAAAAGAAACAAGAATCTAACGATCAAATTTGAACATCACACTCTTAAATGCCTCCACTCAAATAAAAAAAAGAAGAAAGAAAAATAAAGCACCCTCCGAATCCCCTTCCTCCTTTTTTTCTCCCGAAGTTCTTATTTTCATTTATTTTTTCAATCTTAATAAAAAAAAATGTACAAAAAATCTACCAACATTTCGGTGCTCATGGTCAGATTTTTTTGTAAATGTTTTTGGATTGTAATCTTAAGTTTTTGTTTTTACGAAATCTTTCAATTTCTTTTGAAATCCAATGAGTCCCTCAAATATTGTAAAATTCCTTGAAATAGTTCAAAATTTTATAAATGTCGTAAAAATTGCTGGAAATTTTGTGAATACCGTGAAAACTCATTGGTATCTTTGAAATCTCACGGAATCATTTGAAATCCCTTGGAAATTTTTAAGTCTCCTGACAGTTTGTACAAACCTACAAAATCCTTTGAAATCTCACGAAATCACTTAGAATCTTCTGAAATCCACTATATAGTATGCTTGAAAGTCCTTCGAATCCTTCAAAATCCCTCAAATCTTGTACAATCTTCAGAAAATTTTTCAAGTTCTTTTAAAAAAATTAAATCTTTTAAATCCTCCGAGACCACCATTAGGTCCCATGAAATCCGTAGAAATCTCCTGAAATCTCTAGAAATCTATTAAAATTTTATTCTATTTAATTTATGTACTCCCTAAAATGCCTACAAATCCTTTGATAAACGCTCTTAAAATCACCTGAAATCTTTGAAATTCTCTGTAATCCCTTGGAATCTTCTAAAATACTCTGAAAGCTTCGAAATCCTATAAAATCCTTTCGAAATCCTTGAAATCTTTCGGAATGTTTTGATAATTTTTCAAATCCTTCGGAATATTTTGAAATCTTTCGAAATTGTGATTTTTGAGATGGCGGATATGTTATTTTGGCCAATCAGCGATGAAGTTTGAAAAAATGTTTGAAGGCAGAGTGAAAAAAAAGTTGCATTAGCGAGCTATTTGAGAAGATAGTAACATCAGTGTCATTTTTTTCAAAACAGTAGCAAAATAGTTGCATTGCTAATAAAAAAGTGTCAAAAAGTATCAATAGTGGCGTGAGAATAAGGCCTAAAATATTCTTTGCACAACTGAAATAAACTCAAAAGTAATAACAATTTTTAAGCAATAGTCATTTAGCTTGAAAAATTCAAAATCTGTGTTTGCAATATTTTTTTGTCCGCCATACACCGCAAGTGAGCCTTGTCGGTGTCTTTTTGCGTGCGGAAAATTGATTTTACCGCACTAGTGCGGTAAAATTGTAAGTGTGCGGAAAACCAACTCTCCGCACGCACAACTTAAAATTTTACCGCACTAGTGCGGAAAAATCAACTTTCCGCACAACAATAAACGATAAAGGATTGAAATTTAAAACTGCACAATTTGAATATGAATGAATTATTTTTTAAGCATTGAAATTAAAATTAATCGATTTTACAGATTTTCTACTTTAAAATGTCCAACTTCCAATGTAAAAAAAGTAAAAATTTGTATACGGACTCACGCAATTAGAAATTGTTCAATTTCAAACGTTATCAATTCATAATGTTCTAACTATAAAGCTTCAATGAGAAATTATCTAATTTTCAATGTTCTAAATTAAAATGGTACAATACTTTTTCGTTTTGGAATTCAATTTTATAAGTCTCAATACGATTTAAATTGAAGCTAAGTAGTGAACTTCTGAGAAAGACGAAGAAGTTGATGCGTCGCATTTGTGTTCAAAAAGTCGTAAAAAGTCACATTTTTTTCGAAAAATTAAAAAAAAAAATCGAAAATTGGTACCGCGAATTTTTTCGTGATCCTTTGGAGGTGCTTGCGAATTTTTTTCTTTCTAATTTTTTGGATTTTGTAGCCTTGGGCTAAACCCTTATACTTAAGGTTAGATGTCCAAAAAGTGAAAGAGTTAAATCATGAAATTTGAATGAATTGTAGCTCCAATTGCAGGGTGTCTAGCAAAATTTCGTTCTCAAATTCCCGGAAAATTCCAGGATTATCCGGATAGGAAACAGCGTTTTTCCCGAATTCCTCTTGCAATATGTGTCCCAATTTCGAAATACCTCAAATGAATATGAAATTTCAGGAATCCTTTAAAATTCTACAAAATCCAATAAAAATCTGAGATCCCATAAAATTCTACCAAAATTCTTTGAAATCTAGAAAAACACATGAAATTCTAGAAATCTCTTGATCTTCTATGAAATAATGTGCCATACATACTATAAAATCTTATAACATTCTAAAAATGTCCCACAAAATTATATAAAATTCCTTGAAATTCCACAAAACTTCATAATACTACCACAGTAAATACCAGAGATATTTTTTGTCTGAAGTTGGATAACAACGTTGCAAACAATTGTCAATTACAATTATCCGACGCTGGACAATTTTTATCTGGACTCGGATTCCCAGCCACATTCAGAATTTTAAACATAGTTGTCAATTGTTTGTAACGTTTTTATCCAACTTCAGACAAAAAATATCTCTGGGATTTACTGACTTACTGTGACAAGAAATTCTAAAAAATCCTACGGAATCATAAAAATCCCTTAATATTCTATACAACATCGATAAAAGTCTATGAAATCATTTTAAAAAATTTTAAATTTCATGAGATTATACGAATGCTCTTGAAATTCTAAGAAGTGCCATGAAATTCTATAAAATATAATAAGATTCAATGAAACTCACTTGTATACGAGAAATTCTTACAAATTGCTATCAAATATTAAAAAATTCCGTTAAATTTCCTGAGAAAATAAAGATTCTAATTTTAATTTATGACCACAGATTTCTCGGGTATTTTCATGAATTCCCGGCATTTCCCCGCGTTTTTCAAGGTGCACAATATTTCCGGCATATTGCCGGTTTTTTCGCTTCCCCGGGTCGCTAACATCTTGCAATTGTTGTCCAGGTCTAATAAGGTTCTGAGCTAGATCGGTCGATAAGAAGTGGTTTTTGGATGTTGACAAATTTGAAGACAAACTTTTTACCTTTTTTGTATAGGAAAATAATTTTTGATAACCGAAACACAATGCTATACCTGATATATTGTTTCGCGTCTTCGAAATGCATCGATTGACCATTTGAAGAACCTTTCATGACCGTCTATGACCTACCAATAAATTTTTTTTTAATTTTTAAACAAAATTATTTATCTTGTTCATAAGAGAAAAACTTTTTCGATATCGGAAATATAACACTATTGTAACTTGAAAAATTGTCCGTTGCAACAAGCCACATTGATTAACCTTTTGATGCGCTCTCTGATTTTCTGGAAATGAGATTTTCGGGATAAGATAAAAACATAAACTTGATGAATTGAGTTTCAGTTTTTTTTTTGTTAATGAAAACAAATCTCTCTCTATTAGGAAACAAATTTATTTTATACCTTGAGTAAGCAAAGTGCTCATAAAGTGGGCTCGAATAAATACATCCGTAGTGAATACACCCATAGTATTAAATGGTGGTATTTTCACATTTTTTCAGATTATCTACTATATCATCGTATCAGTTCAGTTTAGTGCGTTTGAATAAACAATGTTCAATGTTTTTTACCACGAGAAAGAATAAATAAATTACGTATAACAAGCTTATTCGAGTTTACTTTCTGAAATTTTAGCCGTTTCGTTGAATTTCGTGTAACTTTAAAAAGATATGCTGGGATTTGCTACTGCCCGGGCAACGCCAAGTAAATTTCTGATAGTTTATTATAAATTTAAGTCAGTTAAATGAAAATAATAAATATTCACTTCACTGAAAATTGCAAAGCTAGAACTTAAGAGGAAATAAATTGTAGAACTGAGTGAAACATTTATCTTAAGACTGACATCCATTTTCAGAAGCTATCCAAACCCCATGCTTTTCCAGAGGGTGAAAATATAGAAATGAAATACAACCCCAGTAGCAATTATAAGATCAACGGATCTAAAAGTCTTCAAGTCCCTTTTGTACTATTATTTATGTGATTTGTAGTTTTGACTCAGAATTGAATGAAGGGCATTTAAAAAATGTAAATTTACTTTTTATTAATTCAGGGTGGTCGCTCAAATTTCAAACGAAAATTGCAGGCTATTTCCTGGTTTTCCCGGTCAAAAATTACATTTTTCTCGGTTGACTTTTAAGCGTTGATAATAATAATTATTCAATACTGATTGCTTTATTATATAAATTTTGAAAAGAATTGAACATTTTAGAAATCCAAAGCGGAATATATAATGTAAATTATTGTAAGAGTAATTTGAGACTTCACAACCTCAAATGCTCTCCAAAAACGGCAAATAGGGCGATTTTTTAAGAAAATGAGCGAATAAATTCTTTTGAATAACATTATTGTGGGTACCTACATATTTCTAACATTTCGAATCGAAATATATTGCATTTTCAACAAGGCAGTAGAATTTTCATTAGAAAAAAGATGAATTTTCAACCACATAGTTGAATTTTCATGAAAAAAAAATAATTTTCGGACAAACAGTTGCATTTACAACAAAAAAGTTGAACTATCAAACAAAAGCGACGAATTTTTTAACAAGAAAGTTGAATTTTTATCAAAGAGTTGAATTTCAAACTTATGAAAATGGATCTTCAACCAAATAAAGGAAATTTCAAACAAAATGGATTAAAATTTAACCAAAAACAATTCTATTTTCAACCAAATATTTGAATTTTTAAAGAAAAAGACGAATCTTTCAGAAGACGGTTGAATTTTTAATCGAGAAAGTTAAATTTTCAACCAAAAAAGGCGACTTTTCTACCAAAAAACGAATTCTTAATCCGAAAAGATCAGTTTCCTATCCAAAGAGGTGAATGTTCAGCAAGATAGTTCAAGTTTTTACCAAAAAACATGCATTCTGAACAAAAAATATAATAGTAGACTTTTTAACCAAAAAGGATTAACTTTCAACCAAAAATAGTTGGATTTTCTTATTAGGTTCCATCAATTCAGTTCTCATTTAAGCAAAAAAAAAACATGAAAAAGGGAAATTTTCTTGAAAACAGCTGGGGAAGAAAGAGGAATTTTTTGAAAAAGGAGAAAAGAGCGAATATTGGAAAAAGTTTGAAGACTGTGATTTAATAAACTGCAGTGAAAATTCTGCGGAAGGAAGCAGCTGATGTTATTTCAGAATATAAATTGTGACGTTCTGCAAGAAAAGGACCCATTTAGTCGATCATGGTTGAGAATATTTCAGATTTTGGATAGAAAATCATACTCCAAGCTGTGCTGTATTTAGTAAAATTATACTTTTATGTCCCGGAAATGACCGGAAATGTTTAAATTTTATATTTGAAGACAAAATAAATAAGACATAAGCTTATGACACTCTCTAACTTCTGAATCAGTTTCTATGGAAGAACAATTTTTCAGTTTATTTGCAAAACATTTGAAGTATCCCTAAATTATAACATTATTATGCCAATTATTAGTAATTGATTATTATAAATGTAGGTTACCTATGTAATTACTATGTTAAACATCTAAAAAGGCAGTTTTCGTTCTCAAACATAAAAGGAGCTTTAGTAATTAAACGATTCGTGAACACAAGCCTTAAATTATTAAATATATAGTATAAAAGAAACAAACGTTTTTGGAGGAAACATTAACCTCAAAATTTCAAACATAAAAAGATTTTCGATATTTTAACTGAGATGGTTGCTAACATTGAGCACAATTGAGTGGCCGGATTCTATAACCGCCTATACATTTTTCTCGCTAAACGGCGTTGGCCCCTGGACACTTTTTGATCAAGTTTCGGATTTTAATTTTAAAAGTACATGTTCTTATAGGAAATTCAATTGCGCATCTTTTTCCTCTTTTTTTATTAGCCTTTACCGTCTTCGAAGTGAACCCACAAAACCCGTTTTTTAGATAACAAAATTTTTTTGTATTTTTTACGTCAACTCGTAATTCAACCAATTTTTGGAATTTTTCGATGAAATTTACAAGCAATATGCTTTATGATGTTGTACGGCTGATAAAGTAAATAACTGATAAACATATTTGTTCAAACAAAAGTTATAAGTTTTGTCCTGAGAGATTGCATAACTCATGCATGCATATCTCCAGGCTCATAGGGAGTCGAGCGAATTTTGAGCAACAAGAAATTTTCAGTAGGGAAGTTGTTTGAAAAGGTATAAATATGTCTTCTACGGAAAAAATTCTTGAAAGTGATTCATCACTATATGACATTATGAAGGTTTTATTTGGGCTGCACAACCCGTTTTTCGCACGTATGTATCAACTCGACGAGTTCACGTGAAAATGTAACTCGTTTGAGACGAAGTATTATTCATTAGTCAGAATTCAAGGTATAAGAATATAAAATAATTAATAAAAGATGAATTTTAATTGCTCCGCAATTGAACAGAAGCATAAATGCATCAGCAAGCTTACAAACATCAAGATCAAACAAGAACAAAATGATAAAATGCACAGGAACTCCATAAGAGGGCCTCATTTTGCAGTTTAATAATAATTCGAATTCTGCAGATAAAATAATAGTTCAAGATTCGCGGCAGCGAATCGCCGCCAAATAATAAAAAAAGTAGGAAAAAATTCTGAATACTAATACGTGAGGGCAGTATTTTTTGACATTGAAAATGTCTGGATTATGCGCTGAAAAACTGATTATTGTGCGAAATTATGCGACGAAAAAACGAATTATGCGTTGTAAAAGTAATTTTTTTTAAGGAATAGGATTCACTTTTGAACTACAGAAAATATCAATATTTATAACGAGAAGAATATAAGCACACGTTAGTGGGAAAAAATGCAGAAATTAATCGAATCATTTGAGCCAAGCAAAAAAAAGTTGTAATTTGGCAACCGAAATAAGAAAAAAAATTGTCACTGCCTTCTGTTCGATTTTTATATTTGGAAATTCAAAAAATTTTACCTATGGGTTGAAAAATTATAACGAATTATTCTTGGCTACAGTTCTTAGCATTGAGCAACAATAAACTTTTCTTCAAACTTGTATTCAACTAAATTTGAAACACTTGTTTTTGCAGATTTCTAAAATATTATAACTTGCTCGAAAAATTTGATTCTCAATTTATGATAGTTATTCACCACCAAAGAACATTACTTTCGAAATATTGGCCGCAATTTTCCCGCCATAAGGAAATATATTTTCAGTTCAAAAAATCGATTTCAACATCTTTTGTTGCACTTCTTCCAAATGTCATAGTACAACTTTTTTTTCTCGACTCAAATGATTCAATTAATCGGACATATTTGAAATTCCGGTACATGGGACAAGTACCTCTTGAAAAACCTGCATAGAACTTAAATGCAAAAACTTCGCGAATATCAAAAATGTTATATTTCATATTTACTGACGAACTTCAACATTTAAATATTAAAAAATACATTTTTTGCAACTTTTCAAATATAAGTTTCGCAAAAAACATGAAAATTATGCGCTATTATGAGAAAATTCAAAAATTACGCGACGAAAATAAAATTATGCATTTTGATGCGACGTTAAATCGAGTATATTTGGCAAGAAAGCTTCATATAACATGATAGTTCTGAGCTATACTTAATTTTGAGACATTGTGCGATTATGCGCTTCACATAAACTAGGGGTCCTTACTTATACGAGAAAAAAAATCTGCCATGGAGGACAAAAGGCGAAAAAAAAATCACTACCAGGAATTATTATCTGTAACATAAATGATTTTTAACACTAGAAGTGAAATATCTCAGTCAATTTATGAGATATCTTCACCAACAGTCAAAACCAAACGACTGATTTCAACGAAACTTTGCATAAATGTAGTAAATAACGTGTACACATGCCATATTACATAACAAAAAATTTTCTATATTCAACATGCAGATGAACCTGCAGCCAAAACCAATTAGTCGACTTCAATGCAACTTTGCATAAATATAATAAATAATGTTTACATATGCCATATCAGATATCAAAAAATTTGCTATTTTCAACATGCAGATGAACCTGCAGCCAAAACAAATTAATAGAGTTCGATGAAACTTTGCGTTGATACAGTAAATAAGATGTACATATGCCGCTTTTCCAGGAGAATGTGATCCATAAACGTATCATGGAGTTAAATTTGAATTTATCAAAGAATTTACTTTTTTTGACATGTAGCCACGCTGACAGCCAAAACCAATCCATTAATTTCAATAGAACTTTGCATAAATATAGTAAATAACTTGTACACTGTACATATGCCACATCACATATCAAGAAATTTGCTATTTTCAACATGCAGATGAACTTGCAGCCAAAACCAATCAACAGATTTTGATGAAACTTTGCGTGGATACAATAAATAAGATGTACATATGCCGCTTTATCAGGAGAAAGTGATTCATAAGCATATCGTGAAATTAAATTTGAATTTATGAACGAATTAACTATTTTTCATATGTAGCCGCACCAACAGCCAAAACCAATCGATTGATTTCAATGAAACTTTGCATAAATATAGTAAATAACGTTTACATATGCCATATCACATATCAAAAAATTTGCTATTCTCAACATGCAAATGAACCTACAGCCAAAACAAATTAATAGATTCCGATGAAACTTTGCGTTGAAACAGTAAATAAGATGTACATATGCCGCTTTTTCATGAGAATGTGATCCATAAACATATCATGGAGTTAAATTTGAATTTATCAAAGAATTTACTATTTTTAACATGTAGCCGCACCGATCGCCAAAACCAATCGATGGATTTATATGAAACTTTGCATGAATATAGTAAACAACGTGTAGGTATGCCGCTTTTTTATATGAAAGTGATAAATCAACCTACCATAAATTCAGATTTGAATTTGTCTAAAAGTTTACTATTTTAAACACGCAGAAGCACCGACAGCCAAAACTAATCGATCAATATATTTTTCAATACAAAACTATCGTTGTCTAAATAATATACCGACTTGAATGATGTACCACTGCGGTTCAGAAAATATTTTGAATTGAAGATTGTGTCAACCTATAGTTGACCCAGAACTTTTACCCAAAATCGCTGTAAGATCTTGGAAATTAATAAGCATATTGAGATAGAATTTTTCAAATTTGTCATCTTCGGTTGCTTAAAAAACCTACAATTTATCATGTATCTATTGGAATGCGACCAAAAAAGGATCTTAGCAATGAATTTGAATTCATGAATCTTTATTCCTATTATATACACATAATTTTTTTTTAATATCTTAATCATTCAAGGTTTTCATTTTGGCAGTCGTTTATTATGTGGTTTACCTATTCATATTGCTAATTTGATATTGCTGATTGTTCTGATCTTCAGAAGAGAATTACCTGTATGAAAGAGTGGGTACCGGGAACATAGTCCTCTTTTCGATATTCCTACGTGCTCACAGAAAAAAATTAAAATCCCACAAAAAAAACACTATGAGTTAAAAAAGTCCGCCAAGTGGATGACTGTCGATATTTCATTTATTTATGTTGAAGGTAATCAAAGTTGTGAAATAAAAAAAAATCCAAGTACGAATAGCAGAATATTTATAAATATAAGTATTTTTTAGTAAAAGGAATCAGTTCAATGAATTAGTTTATCAAATTTTTTTTTTGTTTGATACAAAATAAATTGATAGTTTAGAGGAATATAAAAAATGTTAGTGGGCCTATTATTGTCTCTAAATAATAAACGTAAGCGTGCCAACATAACAACGTCCTCTAGACTATCAATTTGTTTTTCTTATCCACCGAAAATTCACTTTATAAATTAATCCATTGAACTAATTCCTTTCATGAAAAACAACTTCTGCTCATAAATTTGTTGCTGTTCGTACGTGGCATTATTTTTTGATTTCACCACTTCGATTACCTTCAACATAAATGAATAATATATGTGACAAAGCACTCAAGAATGATTTAGAAAATATATTAACATATTATTGTTTTCATCATTTTATATTATTATCATATTATCAATTAAATTCTGTCTGATGAGTAATACTTCGCTTCGAGAAAAGTTGCATTTCAACGTGAAAGCGTCGAATTGATACAAACGTGTGAAAAATGGGCCACGCGGACAAAATAAAACCTTCCTAATTTCTTAGTGGTGACTTATTTTGAATCATTTTCCATAGACATCCTTATCTTTACCTTTCTAAACACTTTTCTCGCTTGAAGTTTTTTTTTGGACGAAATTCGCTCGGCTCCCCATGAGCTTGAAGTTATGAATGTACGATTCATGCAATGTCACAGGTTAAAATTTATAACTTTTTTAGACGAAAATGTTTATCAGTTATTCACTCTTCTAGTCGCAGAACATCATAAAGAAAATTTGCTGTGAATTCCATCAAAAAATTCCAAGAATTGGTTGAATTATAACAAGTTGAAGTGAAAAATGGTCAACATTGGTCCAGGGACCAATGCCATTCAGCGAGAAAAATGTATAGGCGGTTATAGAATTCGGCCCCTCAATTCCAAACACATTTTTTTTTAAAGCGAGTCGATATTTATTGTAACAGTAGAAACAAATCTGAGAAATTTCCAGTTTAAAAAAACAATTTCGGATATTTCCCGGTGGCATAATTAGTTAACGCTCCACTCAAGAAAAGTGGCGTTCCCGGTTCAAATCCGGGCCAAGGTAGATGCTTTTCTTGTTTCTCCAAGAATTATTTTGACTAAGTAATTGACAGTGATTGTTAAGTTACTTCTTAAAAGGAACTAGTTACAGTTACCGTTAAATGACGAAAAAAGTAACCAGTTATCGTTATTGTTACCGATTCAAAATGTAACTTTTTCTTAGTTGCATTTGCATTTGCAAAAAAAGCAACTATCGTTACTTTTTTACTTACTTTTGTATTTTAGATATATATATATATATATATATATATATATATATATATATAAAAAAATAAATTTTAGAAAACTTTATTTATA
>JAUMHM010000049.1:2773816-2783829 GCA_032362435.1 Melikaiella ostensackeni
TGAGAAGGACGGAGTATGAATCCTCCGTCTCCATCTTGAGCTTGTGAGCACTCGTTACAATGAGAAGCGCTCGCGTGAAATAAGAGAACCTTGACGCATGCATACAAAGTACATAAATATACGCACTAGCATTTCTATATTCTGAATTTGTTGTAATTGAACAACAATAATGTAACTAAATTCAAAATGATATAACAGCAGAATGATAAGACTAAAAGATGTAATCAGACCCGAGATGGAAATAGACTTAACATAATAAGTTAATGTGTTCTTTTAGTCTTATGCGAAGAGGGTGTTTTTTTTCTCCCACGTAAGTTCTGCCACAGCAACAAGTAATTTTATAAACTACATTGAATTGGTCTAAAATTTCTATTTGTCTTTTCCAAATTTCATAAATTTATTTTATTTAGAGTCAACTCTGAGAATAGTTTTTATTTTAAATTTGTTTACTGATCTTTTGAAATTTTGTGAAATCGTGCCAATAAATGGAATGGAGATGATCTCCTCTTTGGCATCATTTATTCTATCATCAATTTGGATGTTGTCGGTGGGTTGGTTTTTCTTTGAATCTAACTCAGGAAGTCTTTTCTCGATGTGTTTTTCTCGTTTGTTGGTTGTTGGTGAGTTGGTTTTTCTTTGAATCGAACTCAGGAAGTCTTTTCTTGATGTGTTTTTCTCGTTTGTTTGTTGTTGGTGGGTTGGCTTTCCCTTGAATGCAACTCAGAAAGTCTTTTCTTAATGTGTTGTTACCGGTTATTAAACATTACTTTAATGTGTTCAAAAGTTTGAAATTAAATCGTATGTCTTTGCAAAATGCAGAAAAAGTCGCATGTTGCTCACGTGAAGAGCTGTACAGAGCCTTTATACTAACCCACTAAGCAAATCCCTTCACGAGGGTCCATGAGTGTCCAAAATGTTTCGTTTCAGGCATCACTCTTCTTCTTGTAAACAATTGTCCTCCATACATCCTTATCTTTGCACATATTTCCACGGTTAAACCAACAAAAGTTTTGTTGATTCAACCAAACTTCTTTCTAGGTGCATACAGTTTCACTGTTCCGAAATCAACACCTTCTTCGTCTAGGAGAGTTATTCTTAGACATTTGTCCCTGTATGTATTGGACAACCAGGAGGACATAACACTGCCTTGTCTAACGCCCTGCCTAACGCGCAGTTGTCCATTCACTCTTACACTTGCTTTACTACCATTATATATAGCATTTATTGGTTTCAGAAGCCAACAATTCACTCCATACTCTTTCAAAACTTCCCGAGGTTTAGTTTCATCCACCCCATCGAAAGCTTTTTCCAGATCAACAAATGCACAGAAAACTTTTCTGTTCACTTTCAAATTTTCTTCTATGATTTGTCTCAAACTAAATATCGGATCCGCATATGATCTTCCTGGCATATATTCACATTGGACTTCCCAGATTCTTTCGTTACATATTCCCATGACCTTTCCAATGAGGATTTTCGTAAATATTTTGCCTACGGTACTTAGTTGGCTGATCGCTCTATAATTCATATACAGGTAGTCACCTATATCACCCTTTTCCTTTGTAGAGTGGGACGATAATCCCCTTTCTCCAATCATATGGAACTTCACTGTTCACAGCACACATATTTATAGATTCGCACAGTCACACAAACAAATATCAACCACCGCTCTTAAGCGTTTCAGCGGTGATACCGTCTGCACCAGCAGCCTCTTTGTTCTTTAGTATCTTAATTGCGGATCTGAATTCGTGGATATCGATTTTTTTTTCGCCACCTAAAAAGTGGTTGTGTAACGTATCCTCTTCTGTGTCACAGTTGTTATGCTCCATAGCTTGATCTCCATACATTCTTTTGAAAAAATCACTCATACAGTCTTTGACTTTGTCCGTATCTCATACCATTTCACCATCATCATCCTCAATTCCGACTTACTCAGTGCTAGTTCTTGCTTTCCTTATCTTCTCAACCCATTTCTTATTTTCTTCAGAATCATTTTGCATTTTTTTTTCTTTTTCCCCATTGATTTTATGCTTGCTTTCTCTGACTAGTATCTTCCCTTTTCTGTTTTTATTCCTATAACTATTTTCTAGTCAAGTCCTCTCCTCATTGCTAAGACCTTTAATATTCAGATTCATTAAGTACGCTCGCTTTTTTTTTAACAGCCACGGATTTCCTAATTCCATCAAGCATCTCCAGTCTTTTTTCGTACAGTCGCAGTACCGCAGATCAATTAAAAAATGTCATCTTTCAAAAAACCAGCAAAGATGTCACTGAACGGGTTTAGATGCACTTTTGAAGGTTCTATCTCGTAGTATTATTCATACAAAATAAATAGAAAAAGCCCCTGGGTGAAATTTTCTCATTACGACTTTTGATAAGCATGACTTGAAGGATCAGATAATTGAACTAGGCCGCACATAGACCGTAAGGCCTTTTCCATACATTTTGTACGGGGTTTTTTCTTTGATGATGTAGTAACCTTTTAATTCTTCTCTTTGAGGCTTAAATGTGATGCTTACAAGGTTTCTCGTAACGAGAAAATTATAATTATCTTCTTTTCAGGATGCTCGTCGAGAATACACCTATAGATGCTGATGGAAATAATATAGGATTTACTTACCCCTGGAAAATGGAGCGTTGCATCTCGACTCCTCGAGTATCGATTTCCTCGCTTCTTGGGAGATAGACTGTTCTTAGCATGAACGGGCCATGATATCTTCAAGAGACTGCGATCACTACCTATAAGGCCGTGATTTGGCAGGAATACAGAACGCAAAATGTTATCCTCCTATTCTAAATATTACTTGACTCGAAGTAACCGCAAAAATATGCTGACAGCGTTAGAATTGTGGTTTCTCTTACTGATATTGCATTTCTCCTTGCACTACCATTATCAGATTTGAAATTCAAACCTGATTTTCCAAGTTTGCGAATTTGAGTGTAAGTCAAGCGGAAATGCAAATTTGTACATTTGCCGGAAGCGACGTTGCTGGGTATAATTAAAATCAAACTAATTGGCAAGTTAGTCATTAATAGTTCTTGATGAGTTATTATTAGCAATATTGAAGTAGAGAAATGTCAAATATTCATTGAATGTGGTAAAATCAAATTACTTCAATTAAAGTGAATGAGAGTAAACGGAAGTATGGTTGATTAAATGAGTAGATGAAGATATTTGTGGATAATCTCGTATGCAAATGCCCTAGGCGTATCGGTCAATTTCCTGGGCTAAACACTTCATCGAGGAAACTACAATTTTAATTTGTTTGTGAGAGCGACGCATGGTTTCAAGATCGTAAACACGACCACATGTAAAGCATACTGTCCACGTAGAATTAATGTCGTTCTCGCATCTTCATGTTTACGATAGCCAGTCACTCGCACAGGTGCAGAATCGAAGCATAAGCCAAAGCCTAGGTTCACAGTTGTCCTAGCCTATGTCTATACGTATATGCGACGCACGGCATCTATTAAACAAACGACGTCTCACGTGATGAGAACCGAAATTGTTCATCAGGGTTTGCATTAATCTAATTCTTTTACGAATTTTAAGTTTTTAAGAAGATGAAAATTATTTTTTCCTCAAACATGAAAAAATTTCAGTTTTAATAAGGCTTTTACAGGGTGTCCACTCACCTGGAAAACCTGGAAAACCTGTCATTGTCAGGGAATTTTTATATACCTGGATAAACCTGAAAATGCTAGAAAATTTTTTTAAAGCCAGGGAATTTTTTTGAGCGTGCTCATTTTTTCAAACTGTACTATAGATTTAAATGAAAATTATTTTCCATTTGTGAAAGTAACTTTCATAGTATTGAATTTATAATGATTTGAATGAAACCCTTTTTTATCATTTTCACTATTGTCAGGAAATTATCTTTTATTCGAAGTATTAATATGTTAAATATGCACTGAATTTTAAGTATGAAGATAAAATAAAAATTTGTTGCGATAATTATTGAAATTCATGTACTTTAAGGAATGATTGATAATGTTTTTTAGTACTGTTAATTGGTTTAGTCATTCGATAGTGATAATCAATTTATTTAAGAATATCCTGTAATCATTTTTAAAAACTTTATTAATTGAACAAAAGATTAATTTTCTACCGAAAAAGATGAAATTTCAACAAAATGATTGAATCCTCAACTCAAAAATACTATTTCTTAGCCAAACTGTAGCACTGTATAAGTGTAGTATTTTCAACCAAAGAAAGATAAAATTCTTACTTAAAAAAATAAATTTTTGAAACAGAAAAAGGAATTTTCAACAAAAAAGTTGAATTTTCTATCGAAAAAGACGATTCCTTAACAAAATAGTTCAATTTTCAACCAAAAACATGAATTTTTAAATTAAACAATGAATTACTTTAAAAAAATCAATTACAGAAAAAGTAGTTCTATTTTCAACCAACTAGTTGAATAATCAAGCAGAAAAGATGAATTCTCAATGAAAAATGCAATAGTTAATATTTCAAACAAAACAGATTCAAATTTTAAATCAACAGCATGAATTTTCAACTTAAACGATAAACCTTCAACCAAAAAACAATTATTTTCTACCAAAAAGCTGCATTTTCAACCAAAAAAGATGAAATTTCTACCAAAAGAGATGAATTTGAAAGAATGAATTTGATGAATAAAGAAATATATTTCAGTCAAAAAAGAGAAAAAGCTCAACCAAATACATAGTTGAGTTTTCTACAAAAATGTTGGATCCGCAACCAAAACAGGTTAATTTTCTACTAAGAACTTACATTTCTAACCAAAAAAATGACATTTCCACCAAAAAGTTTAATTTTCGGCCAAGAAGGATTCTTCAGTCAAAAGAAGAAAAATATTTCCGCCAAATTGTTGACTTCGCAAGCCAAAAAAATATATTTCTACAAATGAGTTGAATTTTGAACCCAAAAAAGTGAATCTTCAACTAAAAAGTTTATTTTCAATCTAATCATTGAATTTCCAACAATATACACTGCTAGTCAAAAAAATTTGACCGATGTTAAAAAAATCAATTTTTCGACTTTTTATTCTCATTTCATGTATATTACTGATTTTATTTTATCATATTTGTAAGACTTATGATAAAATCTAAACTTTCTAAAGTATTTAAACGTATCAAAAACATGTTTAAGCGATATGAATATAAGAAATATTGATAGTTTTTAAAATACACTTGAACGCGTTTTTTATCAACATCGATCAAGTTTTTTTGACCGGCAGTGTAGTTGAGTCCTCAACCAAAACCGATTGATTTCCAACCAAACTGTTGCATTTTTAACTAAAAAAATAAGCTTCTACCAAAAGAGATAAATTTTTTAACCAGAAAGACGAATTCTTAACCAAGAAAGATTACTCAGTCAAGACAAAAAAAATGTTTCAACCACATTGTTGAATTTACAAGACGACAAGACAAATTTTCTACTAAATGGTTGAGTTTTGAACCTGAAAGTATTAATTTTCAACGAAAAAGTTCATTTTTTACCTCACAGTTAAATTCTTAACAAAATAGTTGAATCCTCGACCAAAACAGATTGATTTTCTACCGAACAGTTGCATTTTTAAACAAAAAAAGTATAATTTCTACCGAAAGAGATGAAGTTTCAAACCAAGAAGACAAATTTTTGACAAAAGACTTGAATTTTCAACGCAAAAATATGAATTTTCTACCAACTGTTGAAATTTTAAGACAAAAAGATGAATATTTCACAAAACAGTTAAATTTTGAACCCAAAAATACGAATTTTCTGCAAGAAAGTTCATTTTTCTCTAAATTGTTGAACCCTTTATAAGTAGTTGACTTTTTACCAAAAAAGATGAAATTCCTACCAAAAGAGATAAACTGTTAAACCAAAGGAATGAATTTGCAACAAGAGAGTTGAAGATTCAACTAATCACTTGAATTTCCAACCAAATAGTTGAATTTCCAACTGAACAGTTAGATTTTCTACCAAACCGTTGGAATTTCAAGCCAAAAATATGAATTTATTAAAAACAATGTAATTGTTAACGTGGAAGTATGAATTTTCAACAAAAAAGTTAATTAAATAATGTACCTAATACTTGAATGGCTCCTTATCAAGGAATATTAGACTTGGATAAATCTAAAAATACCTGGAAAAAACCTGAAATTGTCAGAGAACTTTCTCCAGGATTTTAATAGACTCCCTGCTTTAGAAAATTGTCCAATCTGATTTGCAACGTGTATTTCGAAATCATACTTATTAGCAATTGTTCTAGAAATAAAATTAGGTTCTCAAGCTCGAATCCTGATTTTCAGTTGTTTATGTATTCTAGTTTGATTACCTATTCAATTTAGCTAGAGCTCAGGATGCCTATGTGCACTTTGCGTAACATGATTTGAATACTAGCATAAATTATGAGCTCGAATAATATACGACGAGAATCCTATAATGTAGAGCTTTCGTGGAACGAGCATATGGATTAATCTTTCATGGAAATATTATTCATCAGCTCCACTGGAATTGTTTGTTAAAAAAATTTTAATTAATAGAAAAAACATCAAGGATTAAAAATTACTAAAAAAATTCGTAGCTGAGAAGTTACTTGTCTGAAAGTCGTGGATTGGAATTTCAGTTTCTATTGCATTGAAGCTCACTTCACCAGGAATATTTTGGACAGACATTAAACTTCTCACCAGTGAAATCTCGAAGCTAGAACTTGATATTTCAAAACTCTCTTCATTAAATGTTAATAACTTCTCTCTCAAAGCGTATGAATTTATAACAATCGCAAGTGGGAACTATTTCTGCTTTATTTCACTCGAAACAGACCAACTTTTGCATTTCATGTCTGCCAATGTTCAGATTTGGAAACAATGTATTATCAGCACCGAGGAACATTTGATATTTCATATGGTTCAAATTATAAACGCTCGTTTAATTCGTCCAGAGGTATAAATTTTCACACCGGAGAGGGAAGTTATAATTCTGAAATAATGAAATCAAGTTATCGTGGAGAAGAATAATCTATTTTGTGAAATTGTCAGAGTATGTGTGAAATTTAAAAAAGGTGATTTCCATATATTCCCTTTTCCGTACACTGACCGAACACTTAGTAATCAATATTCGTTCTGAAGGACGTTGACGGATACGACTCCATTCGTAAACAGGAACTGAAATTATAATTCGATGCATACCGCTCAGGGTTTCTTGCAACGTTCGAAGGCATGAATAAACGCGAGTCGTTTAACGATTTTTTCGCGCGAAAACACTTTCATTCATATGCATGACCGAATATGCAGGAAGCAAGTAGAACTTGGCAGAATCACACCATCTAAAGGGCCGAGATTATTCTTGTACTCGGATAACAGAGCCAGATGTAGATAGGAAATCTTTGCACGTTCAGAGTGCGGATTTGCGATCAAACCTCTCTGCCTCAATGACACAGAAAGCACGCTTGTTAACGGACTGGCTTCGACTTCCAAATCGTTGCGAATCCAGCAAATTTGAATCCACGACCGAAATCAACAACCTCTTCGTTGAAGAGAGCCGCTCTTCGACAACTGCCCCTGTATATATTGAACATCCAGGAGGACATAACAGAGCTTTGCCTAACGCCCTGCTTAATATCAAACCAATCGCGGAGTTGTCCACTTACTCATGCACTCGCTTGACTATCATTATATGCTTCTTTTATTGCTTTTAGAAGCCAATAATGTACTCCATACTCTTTTAGGACTTCGTAAAGTTTAGTTTTGTCCAACTTATCAAAAGTTTTTTCCAGATCAACAAATGCACAGAAAACTTTTTTCTTCACTCTCAAACTTTTTTCTGTGATGTGTCTTAAGTTCAATACCTGATTTGCACATAATCTCCCTGGCATAAATCCACATTGGACTTCCCAGATTCATTCCTCAGTCATTCCTGTGACCTCCCAAATAAGTATTTTGGTAAATGTTTTGCCGACGGTACTTAGTTGGCTAATCTCCCTATAATTAAAATAGTCATCTTTATCACCCTTTCCCTTGTAGATTGTGACGATAATCTTCTTTCTCTAATCTTTTAGAACTTCACTGTTTACAGCACACATATTTATACATGCGCTCAGTCACACAAACAAATATCGACCTCTGCTTCAATGTCACAGAAAGCACGCTTGTTAACGGACTGACTCCGACTTCCGAATCATTATATGCTACTATTATTGATTTTAGAAGCCTACAATGCAATCCATACTCTTTTAGGACTTCCCAAAGTTTAGTTTTGTCCAATTTATCAAAAGCTTTTTCCAGATCAACAAATGCACAGAAAACTTTTTTGTTCACTGTCAAACTTCTTTCTATCATGTGTTTCAAGCTAAATACCCGATCCGCACAAAATCTCCCGGGCATAAATCCACATTGGACTTTCCAGATTCTTTCCTTAGTTATTTTCATGATCAGTGGCGTAACGAGCCTATAAATGATCAAAATTTCTATTTGTACTTATCGCAGGCTTCACAGTCTTTCCCTCATTTCCCTCTTCTGCTATTTTTTTTGTTTTCAATTTAAATGCGAACTGAATTAATAAAACTAAATAAGAAAATCCATCCATTTTAGTAGAAATTTCTCCCTTTTTGGACAAAAATGCAAATGTTTGGTAGAAAATTAATCTGTTTCGGTTGAGGATTCAACTCTTTTGTTAAGAATTCGTCTTTTCTGGTTGAATTTAACTGTTTTTTATTCAAAATTAAAATCGTTTTTAGTTAAAATATCAACTATTGCATTTTTCGTTGTAAATTCATCTCTTTTGGTTGAAAATTCAAGTGCTTGGTTGAAAGTTGAACTACCTTGTTGAAAATTAATTTTTTTGGTCAAAGATTCATGTATCTAATTGAAAATTCATTTCTTTGGTTGAAAATTCAACTTTTTTGTTGCGATCTCGTCTTTTTGGTAGAAATACAATCTTCTTGGATGGAAATTTAACTATTTTGTTGAACATTGATGTATTTTATTGAAAATTCGTCTCTTCTGGTAGAAAATTAATCTTTTTAGTTAAAGATGCAGCTGTTTTGTCGCAAATGAATCTGATTCAGTTATGGATTCAACTATTTTGATGAAAATTCATCTCTTCTGCTTGATTTTAACCTTTTTTGATTTAGAATTAAAATCTTTTTCGGTTGAAATATCAGCTATTATATGTTTCGTTGAGAATTCATCTATTCTGCTTAAAAATTTAACTACTTTGTTGAAAATTGAATTATTTTGTTAAAATGTTTGCGGTTGTTGAAGATTCATCACTTTAGTTGAAAGTTCATTTCTTTGTTTGAAAATTCAACAATTTTGTTGAAAACGAGTTTTTTGTCTTGGAATTTTTTTAAAAATTCATCTACTTAGTTGAGAATTTGTGTATTTTGGTGGAAATTCATCTCTTTTGGTTAAAAGTGGAACAGTTTTGTTGAAAATTCATTTTTTTTTATTGAAGATTCATCATTTAATTTGAAAATCATCTTTTTAGTTGAAAATTCAACTGTTTGCTAGAAAATTTATGTATTTTATTGGTAATTCGTCTTCTTGGTTCAAAAATTAATCTTCTTGGTTGAATACTTATATTTTAGAGCTGGAAATACAACTGTTTTGTAGAAAATTCATCTTCTTGGCTTAGAAATTGAATATTTTGGATGAAATTTTTCTTCTCTATTGTCTACAAAATGTTTCCGGGTTAAAAATTCAACTTTTTTGTTGAAAATCTGTCTTTTTGATTTTAAAATTCATCTCTTTTGATCGGAATTTCATGTTTTTGGTTAGAAATTAATCATTCTAGTTCAACTATTCAACTGTTTGATAAAAAATTGGTGTATTTCATTGATAATTCGTCTTTTTAGGCGGAGAGTTAATCTTCTTAGTTGAAAATTAATGTACTTTGTTAAAAATTCATTGTTTTGATAGAAAATTGATATTCAGTTGGAAATTTATATTTCCGGGTTGAAAATACAACTGTTTTGTAGAAAGTTCGTCTTTTTGGCTTGAAAATTGAACATTTTGGATGAAATTTTTCTTCTTTATTGGCTAAA
>JAUMHM010000049.1:2792088-2803540 GCA_032362435.1 Melikaiella ostensackeni
TGACAAGCATACAGATTTTTTGTTTGTGGCGTCATCTCTGTGTCAGGCCGAAGACTTTTCAGCCCATGTAGTATTTCCGAACTTCATTCGGGAATTCATCTAAACCAGGAGCCATCCCATCTTTCATTATTCCTAATATCTTGACTATTCCTTCCCTGGTTATGTCCTCTTCCCCGTCTCTTTTCCTTTCCTCCTCTCTTCCCCTTCTAAATTTCTTTTCAACACCTTCTAGCAAATCCATGTAATATTTTTTCCATTCCATCATCTCAATATCCTGGTATACTCTCTTCCTTCTTTTTCTCTTTCTCTATTGACTACTTTCCAAACCTCTTTTTCCGTCCTAGCCTTCTCCGCCTCTTCTTCAAACCTTTCATTTTCCTCCTCTTTTTATTTGTCACATATCTTAGAATATTCCTTCTTTTTCCTCCTACATTGTTCTTCACTACTTTTCCCTTTTCTCCATTTTCTTAATTTCTTTTTCACTTTCTTCATCTCTTCACATTCCTCATACCATCCATTTCTAGCCCCTCCTTTCCTACCTTCTTTTCTGTCTGTGCCCTCTAATACTCTTTTTGCTTCTCCTATCATAATTTTCATCTCTTCTTTTACATTTCCCTCTCTCATTTTAATATTCTTTACGTCTTCCTTAAATTTTGTTTCCTTCTATTGACCAATCCCCTCCTCCTGTTCATTTTACCTTTACTTTTTTTTGATTTCATGTCACAAATGTCCGAACATAATACGACGAGAAAGTACTGCAAAAAAATTTTCAGTAATATTATTTTTCATTCACCTTTTGCATAAAGGGGTCATTCTACTATCACGGCAAAAAAAAGTGATTTTTAGGAATTTTTTTCCCAACAATTACTGTATATAATTGAATAAAATTTCCAGCGTTCATTTATGCAGTCTCAAAGTTCACGAAAAAAAAATTGTACATAAAATTATTATTTAGTCTAGGTTCTATTTAACGATCAATAAAGTGTCTAAAATGTCCACTGCGTGCACGATTTCTCAAAAAGTTTCCAACCGATTACTTTTAAATTTTCCACGTTTATTCTGAATATGAATATCTACAAAGTGAAAAAGCGGCTTTTTGAATTTTGAATTTCATCATAATTAAATGAACAAAAAAAGAGCAAAAAAAACCCGATTTTTGAAAATTTTTTGTTTAAACTGCCACCATTTTGTTATTTTGCTGAATAAAAAAATCCGCTTTGTCACTTTGTAGATATTTATGTTTAGAATAAACGTAGAAAATTTGAAAGTAATCGGTTGAAAACTTTTTGAGAATGTCAGAATAATATTCCGTAAAAAAAGTTCTAGTAATGTCTCCTTTAGGTTAAAGTTGGTGGAGGCTTGCCGTGCGTAACGTTTCTGAACGTAAGTATAAATTGATTTGTTTGAATTACTGAAATAAACTGTTTAGCAAGAAAATAAAGCGATACATTATTTAAGATGATAATCGCGCTATCACATCTACGTTTTATCCACATACCCACTCTAATATATAATAATTAATTTGTTTTTAATTCTAATTTTTCACTAAACGCTGGATTTTCGAATTTTTTTCAACGATTTACGGCAAGGATATTGGGATAAAACTTTTTTTGGTGATTCCCGATATGAAATTCGAGTAATGAGTTAAATGAAATCCAAAAACCGAGTGCTTCGAAAAAATTAGAAATCTTTTAATTTTAACAATTTTTTAAAATTAAATCAATGTTTCAAAATATCAGTTTTCTGGTAGGAATATTGGGATGAAACCTTTTTTGCTGTAGTTCGACATCAAATAAAAATAATTTATGAAATAAAATCCGAGAACCGAGCGGTCAGAGGAAAATTAAAACTTTAATAGAATTAAATTTTTTTAAACAATATAATACAAATTTTTTAATAGCAGGTCTCTGTTAGAGATATTAGAATGAACCTTTTGTTGGTGTTCCGCTTAATCAAGTACCAAAATTTGTGAAATAAAATCCGAGAAACGAGTATCTAAAGGTATATTATAATTTTCTTAACTTTAATAAATCTTCTCAATTCAATAGATTTCATAAAATATTTAATGAATTGTTTTGAATACCAGTCTTTCGTAGAGATATTTGGATGAAACTCTTGTTGGTATTGCCCTTCATCAAATACATGTAATTAAATAAAATCCAAGAACCGAGCGCTCAGATGAAAATTAGAATTAAAAAGATAATTCATACATTAGAGTGCGTGGGTGGATAAGACGTGATGTTCATAACGTGAGTACCGTCTAAAATAATTGATTACTCTAATGTATTGCTAAAAAATTAATTTCAGTAATTAAATTTTTTTTAAACGTTGCGAATTTCAGTTATATAATTTAATCATAAGTGAGATTTTCCACTTTCTTGTATGTTCAATGTTCATGTACTTGCCCCGGCTTATAAGTTACTTTGTGGGAAAACTGTCTCTGTCCTACCACGATGTTGGGATCTTGCGAACAGATTAAGGCATAATGAATCAGAGGGGCGAATTTGTAACGTTAGTGCGTGCTCACGGCCCATTTACAATATCGCCTACGACCAAAGCAGCTTGCCTAGCACGAGCTTCCTCCGTGAGAATTGCAACTTACAAAACGAAAAAGAGAAAAAAAAACATTTTATTATTGCCACTAGTAATTTTATTTCACCTAAAAAATGATTATGGACAGAGTGAAAAAGAGGGTCCATAGATTCACCGAAATAGTAGAACTTTTATTACGACCTCAATATTTTTCGGTAGAACGGAGAATGAGAAATATTATCTTAGCACAAAGAATTCCAATTTTCTTATAATCATTTCCATATAAAGATTCGAAAATTTCAATCAAAAGAAGCACAGTCAAGTGCATATGTTCCTAAAGTATAGAACCTGTCGACATAAACATTTTTTATTGAATTCTCTGAGGAATTTCGTGTCTAAACTTTATTTTCCTCAATTGTCTGTTTTCCCTCGAGGCTTTCCATTCTAGCAGAATTCATGAATGAAGGTCTTTGACAGAAAAATATGATAAATTTGCTGCCCATGGAATGATCAAATAAAACACAATGATCAGAAAATCCAAGATTTGATACTCCATAGTCAATGGATTATTTACGTATCACTTTTCTTTATGCATATAAAACACATCCTACATGTGAATACATCTTTTCACTGCAGACCTAGCTTTTTTGTATTTAAAAAAGTGCTTTTATTACATTTATCAGCTTTAGAGACGCTAGGTTAAAACTCTTATGTTATAATAATGGTGCATATTTCAAGTTCCTGCATAATATGATTACGCTACCCCTTTATCTTTGAATCCAATTAAACTCCTCGAGATCCCAGAGCAAGTTTAGACGACAGTAATGTCACGGAAAAATTCTTTCAGAAGCCCTCTTTCTCTTTTCTCGTTATGAATTTTAAAGCATAAATTCTTATTAAATGTAATCGCAATCAGATCTAAAGCGTATTTTTATGAAAATATAGTTGCTGGTAGATTATTAATAAGTGATGGTTTGTAAAATGTCCCTCGATTTTTCAAAAGGTGTAGTCACAAACATTTCTCTGTGATCGTTTGCCCACCTTTCTCCGCTTTCTCGTGCTTTTATTCGATTTCCTACCGCCCTCCAACTGACTGACTTCAGATTCATTAATAAGCGTCGCCGTGATTTATCTAGCAATGGGGCTATGTAGCGGAAAAGAGGTCATAACCTGGGAGAATCGAGCTTTTGAAAACCGTCGAGCAAATAACGGTTTGAAGATAAAGAACTGCTGCAGTTATTTCAGTGAAATTATTCAGATTTCTTTTATTTGAAGAATTTGTTATTTCAAGAGATCCGAACGAAACGATACAAAATAATGCGTTCCTTTTCGTTACGTTACGTTAACGCGTATTGAAACTTTCGTTATTTTCGGCACGGTTATTGCCATCATCAACAAAAGTCTTGTATTATTTTGTTTTCGTTTCGTCACTAAAAGAAGGAAACTAAACTAAATAACGAAACTAACGTTCCTAGATGATGACTATTAATAATTGTATTAATTTAATAACGAAGAATTTTAACATTATTCGAAGGCATTTCGGAGGCAGCCCTTCTAAGGAACCTAAAAGTCGCAAATATGAGAACTTAGACGACTCGGGTGCTCCAGAGGATTCACCAGGTCTCTTAAACATTCCTTGGAAAATGTTGAGACACTGCACTCCGGCGAAGGCTGAAACACGTTTCCGAGAAAGCGAGTATGGTTCGGATTCACCAGGAAGCTTGCCAGGTCGAATCTCATCATTCCTCGGAGACTTCGCCATTATCTCTGCCAAGGGATCTAAAAAAACGTAATTATGAAAAATACAAGAAACCAGGTGCGTCAGAGGATTCTGCAGGTCGCTCAAACATTTTCTTTGAGGATTATTTTGAGACGCTGTATCCCTGAGAAGGCTAAATTAAGTGGTTCCAAAGAAGCAGAAATGACCTAGTTCCGATCGAGTGCACAACGGGTCGAAATTTAAGTTTCCTCGGAAATATTCCTCTGGAGCATTCGAGTTGTAGGAGTTCGCGTAATTACGACTGTCAGGTCCCTTAGGAGGGTTTGCTGTAAAATGCCTCCGAAGAATGATGAAACTCGACCTGGTGAACCCCCTGGGCTACGTCCAAACTCAACTCTGTTTCAATCCGTCGCCCTTGTCTGCAGATGAACCCAATTGAGTTTCAGGACGTACCCCTGGTAAACTCAGACTATTCTTGCTTTCATGAAAAATGTAACCTTCCCAGGAACGCAGAATCTCAAAATTGCGCGAATGATATGTTTTACTGATCTGATGAGTCCTCTGGAGCATCCGGATGACCGTAGTTCTCGTAATTACGGCTTTCAGGTCCTTCAGGGAGATTTGCTCTGAAATGACTCTGAAGGATGATAAAACTCGACCTGGTGAACATCCTGGACTATGCCGAAACTCAACTCGGTTTGAATCCGTCGCCTTTGTCTGCAGGTTGCAACAACTTGAGTTTCAGGACGTACCCCTTGTGAGCCCAGGTTATTTTTGCTTTTCAAGAAAAAATTTCACCTCCGTAAGAACGCAGGACCTCAAAATTTCTCGAACAATATGTTTGAGTGACCTGGTGAATCCTGTGGAGCATCCGGGTTGTGGCAGTTCTCGTAATTACGACTTTCGGGTCCCTTAGGAGGGTTTGCTCTGAAATGCTTCCGGAGAATGATGAAATTCGACCTGGTGAACCTCCCGGACTACATTCAAACTTAATTCTGTTAAATCCGTTGCCTTTGTCTTATGGTTAAACTGACTTGAGTTTCAGGACGTACCCCTGGTGAACTCAGATTTCCCTTTCTTTTCAAGAAAAAATGTAACCTTTCCATGAACTGAAGATCTCAAAACTCCGCGAATAATATGTTTGACAGTTTGAGTGACCTGGTGAATCCTATGGAGCATGCGTGTGGCCGTAGTTCTCGTAATTACGGCTTTTGGATTCCTTAGGGGTGTTCGCTCTGAAGTGCCTCCGAAGAATGATAAAACTCGACCTGGTGAACCCCCTGGACTACGCCCTAATTAATCTCTGTCTAAATCCGTCACATTTTTCTGCAGGGTAAACCGAGTTGAGGTTCAGAACATATCCCTGGTGGACTGAGATAATTCTTGCTTATCGAAAAAAGATTTAAGCCTCGCAGGAACGCAGAATCTCAAAATTGCGCGAATAATTTGTTTCAGTGACCTGGTGAATCCTCTGGAGCATCCGGGTGGCCGTAGTTCTCGTAATTACTTCTTTTAGATGCCTTAGGGGGGTTTGCCCTGAAATGACTTTGAAGAATGATAAAACTCGACCTGGTGAACCTCCTGGACTACGTCCAAACTCAACTCGGCTTGAATCCGTCGCCTTTGTTTGCAGGTAAAAGTGAGTTGAGTATCAGGACGTACCCCTGGCGAACTCAAATTATTCTTGCTTTTCAAGAAAAAATTTGAACTTCGTGGGAACGCAGGATCTCAAAATTTCGCGAATAATATGTTTGAGTGATCTGGTGAATCCTCTGGAGCATCCGGGTTGCCATAGTTCTCGTGATTACGACTTTCAGGCCCCTTAGGAGGATTGGCTCTAAGATGCCTCCGGAGAATGATAAAACTTGACCTGGTGAACCCTCTAGACTACGCTCAAACTCAACTCTGTTTGAATCCGTCGCCCATGTTTGCAGGTTGAACCGAATTGAGTTTTAGGACGTACGCCTGGTGGACCGAGATAATTCTTGCTTTCCATGAAAAAATGCAACCTCCGCAGGAACGCAGAATTTTGAAATTGAGCGAATAATATGTTTAGGTGACCTGGTTAATCCTCTGGAGCATCTGGGTGGCCATAGTTTTCGTAATTACTTCTCCTAAATCCCTCAGGGGGGTTTGCTCTGAAATGACTCTGAAGAATGATAAAACTCGACCTGGTGAACCTCCTGGACTACGTCCAAACTCAACTCTGCTTGAATCCGTCGACTTTATTTGCAGGTTAAAGTGAGTTGAGTATCTGGACGTACCCCTGGCGAACCGAGATAATTCTTGCTTTTCAAGAAAAAATTTAACCTTCGCAGGAACGCAGAATCTCAAAATTGCGCGAATAATTTGTTTCAGTGACCTGGTGAATCCTCTGGAGCATCCGTGTGGCCATAGTTCTCCTTTTAGATCCTTTTAGATCCCTTAGGAAGGTTTGCCCTGAAATGACTCTGAAGAATGATGAAACTCGACCTGGTGAGCCCCCTGGACTACACCCAAACTCAACTCTGTTTGAATCCGTCGCCTTTGTCTGCAGGTTAAACCGAGTGGAGTTTTAGGATGTACCTCTGGAGAACCGAGATAATTCTTGCTTTTCAAGAAAAAATTTGACCTTCGCAGGAACGCAGAATCTTAAAATTGCGCGAATAATATGTTTGAGTGACCTGGTGAATCCTCTGGAGCATCCGGGTGGCCGTAGTTTTCGTAATTACTTCTTCTAGATCCCTTAGAAGTGTTTGCGCTAAAATGACTCTGAAGAATGATAAGACTCGACTTGGAAAACCTCCTGGTAAACTCAGAACATTTCTGTTTTCTTGGAATAGCATTTAGACTTCGTAGTAACGCAGGGTCTTCCAATTCCTCGAAGAATATGTTTGATCGATCTAGTGAATCCTCTGGAGCAACCTGGTTGTCTTAGTACTCATATTTGCGACTTTTAGACTTCTTTGCGATACTTTGGATGGGTTTGCCCCGAAATGCCCTCGAGGAATGTTGAAATTAGATCTAGTAAGTCTACTAGTGAATCCTAAATATCCTCGACTATATAATTGACTCGGTTAATTAATAAATACAGTTATTGATGGTCATTATCTAGAAACGTTAATTTCATAATTTTTTTAGACTTCTCCTCTAATAATGAAAGGAAACAAAAGTAGGAATGATTTTTGTTGTTGGTGGCAATAAGGATAACCAAATTAACGAAACATTTGATTTGTCCGAAAATAACGTATCGTGACGTAATGACAATTTCGTACGAATGGTAAAACGTTTTAAGTTAAGTAACTGTTAGTATAAATCAATTGAAGATTTCTGAAAATAAACGATGTTGGTCCGACAGATTGTCACCATCTTTAAAGTGAATTTTTAAGATCGAGTCACAAATAATTTTATTTCTTCTTTCAGATATACTCGTATCAGCCCTCGAAAAACGTTTTGAAGACGAGAGGTATCCGCATATTATTAAATATAGAAAATTCCATTTTGCGATCAAACTATGCAAGATTCCAAAAAATGTTAGAAAGCAAAATTGTTCATCTCAAAAAGATCTACAAATTTGCTTGAAAATATTTTTTCAGATGAGAAGCATGGTTTTTGTTTTAATCATGAGGAATGTTATTAAAAATAAAAAGTTCTATTTTCCGGTCAGACTATGCAAGATTAAAAAAAATGCTGATAAAAAATTGTTCATCACAAAAACATTTACAAATATTTTTTGAAAAACGACACAATATACAACAAAATGTTTATTGACAACATTTTTACCGAAAAAAGGTCTACGAATTTCTTATTTACCATTTGTTCATAAAATGGGCAGTTTTAGTTTTAATCGTGAATATATGCTTTCAAAAAAGAAGAATTAAAATTTATGGAAATACAACAGAAAATACAATAAAATATTTAGAGGCATTATTTCCCACATGAGGTCTAAGTCCCGTTAGTTAATTACACTTCACTTTTATCAAATTTAAAGTCTAAAAGAAATAATAAATGCACTAATCTAATTTGTTTAGCTATAAACATAATCAATTATATAAATTTGGGTACAGATATTAATATAACACAAATTTATTATAATACAGTTCAACGTAGTATAGAAAATTTCGCGTTTTGGACAGACCTCATTCGAGTGCGAAACGCGAGACACGTGATTAGAAGGTATTCTTTAAAGCGATGGAGCTTTAAGAAAAGAGAATTTACAGTCACCAAATTACAGTTTTCAATGGTTAAACTTTTAATTTCAAAAACGTTCTGCATAAATATGGAGGAAATATATCGAGCGATCTCGTAGCGCAGGGTAAATATATTATCGAGTGCGAAGCGCGAGATGCGACAGGCGCGCTCAAACTTGCGAGCAAATCGAGCCGCGCGCGTAGCGTGCGATGGTAATATGCCCGCGCGGCGTGCAGATTTAAAAAAAAAATTTCATGAAAATTTGATAAAAGTTTTTTTCACATAATTCATTAAACTTTTCTATAATTATTACCCTATTCCAGTATCATGACATTGATTAAATTGATCAATATTCACTTCAAATGAATGGGAATTCATATTTACCACTTTTATTTAGCAGGCACAATGTAAGTTTACATTATTTTTAAAACAGTTAATATGTGAACAAGTCCAATATCTCGATTACCCCATCCTAAAAGCATTCCTTGGGGTGCCAAACACATAAAAAAATTGCCTCTGTTTGCGATGCGAAATGAATAATTGGTTAGCTTATCCGCCGGACTAAATTATTTACAAATAAATAATAATCGACATGGTAGGGAAAATAGGGAATATGGAAGAGGAAGGACTAGACGCGCTGTTAGAAAAACTTGAAATGGCGATTGATAAGGTCCGGGAAGAGGTGAAACCGAAAGAAGATGGGGAGGGGGTAGGATGGGTTTATGGGACGACAAATGCAGGGAAAGTAAAGACAGGATGGAAAAGAGTCTAAGAAAATAGAGAAAGGGAAAATGGAGAAATGGGAACTCAACAGGAGAAAAAGAGATCAGGAGAGAGAATGTTGAGTGAAAAAAGGCAGAGCGAGATGGAAAGGTAGATGGAAGAGGTCCAGAAAGCAGTAAAGGAAGGGAGAGAATGGGAAATGATAAGCAGGGAAAGACGAGAAAGGAAGGGCATAAATGAAGAAATCGGGATGGACGAGTGGACGGAGTATTTCAAGAGAATGCTATGGGGCGTAAAAAATAAGGTAAAGGATGAAGGAAGAAAGGCGGTAGCGAGGGGGCAAGGACAGCAGAAACGAGATTAGTAGGGAAGAAGTGAATTAGGCTGAGAAGGAATGAGGAAAAGGATAAGGCTGAGAAGAAACAAGGCAACAGGTTAGGATGGCTTGGAGAATGAAGCACTGAAATATAGTAGAGAAGTGGTAAATGAAGAGATCTGGAGGATATACAATAAGATTTGGAGAGGAGAAGGATGGCCGGAGGAATGGAAAACAGGGCTGGCAGTGCCGTTGATTAAGAAAAGAGAGGAAAAAAGGGTAGAGCTATATAGAGGTATCACATTCATGTCAGTGGGATACAAAATTCACGCGGATGTGGTTAGGAGGAGGCCGAAAAGACAAGTGGAAGAAAAGGGAAGCAAGGGAAGAAGGTTGCATCGTTTGTGGCTTTTAAGGCAGCATTTGATTCCGTCAACAGGAAGATGCTATGGGAAGCCATGAAAGAGATATGAGTAGATGAAGGTTCGATAAAGAGGATAAAAGAGGTATTTGTGGAGACAAAGATAAGGGTGAAGATAGAAGAAAAAAGGGAGGAATTCTGAACAGAAAGGGAAGTTAGGCGAGGGTGCTCCTTAAGCCCACTTCTGTTTAGTGTCCTATTAGAAGACTTGGAGAAGATGTAGAGGAAAGTAAGAAGGGGAATAATATTGGGAACAGCCAAAATGTATTCATTAGCGTACGCAAACAATGTAGTTCTAGTAGCGGATGATGAAAGAGGGATGAGTCTGATTATGAGAGCGTTCGAAGAGTATGTGAGAGAAAAAGGTTAAAGGGTGAATGCTAGTAAGACTGAGACGATGTGTTTCAGAAATATAAAGTGAAAAGTACAGTGCGAATGGAAGATAAGCGACGTGGTGGAGTTGGTGGAGGAATTTTGATACCTCGGATTTTATTACAATGTAGAAGGAGAGGGAAAAAGTGAAGGTGATAAAAAGATTAGAATGAGCGAGTAGAGTAATGGTGTAGGTGTGGCGTATAGGTAAGAGAAGTTTCAAGCATGACTGGAGGATAAAAGAGTAGTTTTTCGACGTGCTAGTGTGGTTAGTGTTAAGTTATGGTGTGGAAATTTGGAGATGGAAAGAGCATAAGAGTGTGGAAAGTCTGCATGAGAGATTTCTGAGATAGGTTTCTGAGATAGGAAATGATCGAGAATTTTTTTGGTACATTTTAGCGCCCACCATAAATTTTGTGAAAAGTGTTTATAAGAGTTCTGAGTTTGCAAATATTTCGATCAGGATGTCAACCTAATATGACATCTTTTGGCTTTCCTGGGGTGAAGGGATCACGTAGTCGACGAAAGTGCGAGAGCGGAAGGAGCTCTAATACCTGGATGATTGCAATAGGTTTTCATTGGCACGCGAATGAAAGGCGTCTCGTATTCGCAAACGACTTTAATGCACGTGTCGTTGAACTGCTCGGAGTAATTTTACTTGGGTTACAACTAGGCGAAGCACTCGTGGAAAGACCATGTCCCTGGTTGGCTGCTTGGAAATAGTATGGCACCACGGAAAGCAATATATAGCCAAAGTAGTGCTCTTGAAGTAGAGAAATTTTATTTGCCTCAGTGAAAGGCATCCCTTTTCCGGCTTTATTCTTTCAGGGTCGCCTCTCGGGTCATCTCAACCCTTCCCACTTTTTTCCTCTTTTCCACTTATCCGATCTCCACAGGAATTGTTTCACTCCGTGTTTCTAGGTTTATAGTGCGCAATCTACTGTATCAGCTGCAATCCGATGTCTTGACTTATTTCTCGTGATCTTTCAGTTTAATTATCCTGCTGCAATTCAGTTTTATACAAAAAGAATGGTTTGGAAGTGGAGGGGAGAAAGGGTTAAAGAAATCAAGGAGTTTATGTACCTAGGAATTTTATTTAAGATAAATGGGAACGTGAGGGATCACGCCAAAGATAGAGTTAAAAGAACAGACGTAGTAATGAAAAAGGTATATTGGAAAAATTATCTGAAGAAGTCTG